>CAJFCJ010000056.1:0-70109 GCA_904063045.1 Dimorphilus gyrociliatus | reverse complement strand
ATAACTGAGTAACAATTCTCCTCTTCTTTGCTCCAAAGAAATAGTAAGTGTAAAAATTAGTTCTTAGATACACTTGACATTTTACTGCTCTTGTTTCAATTTCTTCCAAGTTCAATTCATAGATATCAGCTGTAATTGTCTTGGTTTCTTGTGATTCTATATTACAAGTTGGCTCATCTGCTAGATCAAATGCCTGGCTTGGTAGTTGGTTAGAACAAAAGTATAACGGTGGTTTAAATGTTAAGGTAATGTTTGCACTTGTAACATGTGCACCTTGGTAGGATGGTTTTGGAACTGTTATTGAGTGGATGCAGCCACAGATCACCATTACAGTCATCACTAGTGGAAGCCACAACATCTGTTTCATGTTAGCTCTTCCTGTGTTGGCTATAGTTGAATGGTTGAAAATTTTGTGTTGTTGTTCCACTCTGATAGTTATTCCATCTTCTAACTCTATATATTGTGGTTCCACTTCTTGTTGGGAATCTAATTGTTCAGAGATGATTTTAGTCTCATCTAAAAATATGACTGACTCATTGTCTGTGTCACTTGTATTTTCTTTCTCATCTTGGGATGAATCTACCACTATGAGGGACTCATTATCTGAATGGGTTATGTCAATAATTTCACCTTCAATAATTGTTGACTCATTATCAGAATGGGTTATATCAATAATTTCACTTTCAATAATTATTGACTCATTGTCTGAACTAGGTATTTCATCTTGTCTATCAGAGATAATGTTTGCCTCTGAATCTGTATTTTGATCCAGTTCATTATTTGTTTCTGTGTCATCACTTTCAGATGAGCTTGAAGGTTCATTGAGACTGTAATTACTGTCTGTTTCGAAAGTATTGCTTGGTCATAACCAGTATCAGAATTAGTAACTTCCATCTCTGAGTCATCACTATCTGAACTTTCTGATGAAGAGTCATGCTGTCCCATCATGGCTATAGTGACTTTGTTTAGTTGAGGTTGCCTTATTCTTTCAGCCAGGTTCCCTTTCCTTCTATCAAATTTGAGAGAACACTGTTTAGCTTCAAAATTGAGGTTTGCTCCCACAGTTTGTAGGAAATCACAACCAAGTATTATTGCTATGTCTAGATTTTCCATAACGATAAATTCTTGTTCCATACTTTCTCCAGCAAATTGGATATTCAGCTTTATGCTTCCTTTTTGCTTTAAAGCTTTCCCATCAGCTGAAGTTATAATTGGTAAGCCAATTGTTTCTTTATCCATAATTGTAACATCCATTAACTTGATTTCTTTTTCAGTAATAAAGGATCTCAATGCTCCTGTGTCACACAAGGCAATGACTTCTTGGCCTGTTTGATTCTTCAAACGGAATTGGAAGTCATTTCTTCCTTCTACCTGAGAAAGATATTGGAGGTGTGTTATTTCCTTCTCCACAAGGTGAAAGATTGTTGTTGCTTCTTTCCCTGTTTCCAACATATTAGATTCATTGGCTAGTCTTAATCTGCTACCATGTACCAACTTGCATGTATTATCATCCATTTGTATTTCATATATCCACTTTTGATGATTGACTTTTGTTATTCGGTATGGGCCTAACCATTTTAAAGAAGGGATTTTTGTTATTGCAATTCTTGCACCATCATTTCTTAAGAATACTTCATCATCAACCTCAAAATATTTTGGAAGATTGAGATTTCTATTCTTTCTTTCCCTATATTGTTCTTTTGCCATGATGGATTTACAGAAGGCTGTAGCTCTTAACTGTACCAATTGCTGCTGGTGATTGAATACAAATAGTACATTTGTTTCAGGAGAGGTAGTATGCATTGTTACATCAATCAGTGTTCTTGTGCTGGTGCCAAAAAGAAGTTCCTGGGGTGGTAGTCTTGTACTTCCTACAGGTGATTGATTCAAAAATGCTTGAATCAAGGGTAGGTTTGCAACCCAGTTATGCTGATTTTCTTCCACCACTAATTTATTGATTTCCTTCCTCACCTCTCTATTTCTTCATTCAACTAGTCCATTGCTCTGGCTTCTATAAGCTGTTGTTTGGATTTTCTCAATACCTAATACCTCCATAAACTCTTGGAAAGCTTTACCAACAAAGTTTCTTCCTTGATCTGTCAACATTTGTTTTGGAATTCCAAAAATGGGAAAGAATCTGTTGAAAAGAAGATTTGCAATTTCTTTACTGGTTTGCTGTTTGAGTGAGTATAAAACTGTGTATCTACTGAAATGATCCACTATCACAAGTATGAATCAGTATGACTTAACCATGGGTAGGGGTCCAATTATATCCATGGCCACCAACTCCATTGGTGATGCAGGGTGAAAGGTTTCTACCAAAGGGTATACTCTACTCCTACCATTCATTTGTTCACACAAAGTGCAATCCTTTATTGAATTCTCAATCATAATCTTTAATTTTGGGTGCCAAAAGGTCTTTGTAATTATTTGTAATGTCATTCTGGGTCCATGGTGATTGTGAATTTTATTTTTATGGAATTTAGGGAGCAGAGTTAGCATCAGATGGTCAGGTAAAACCAGAATGTTTCTTTTTTCAAGGATAATCCAGATCATTTCCTTGTGAACAAACATCTCCATTATGAAAGGTGTAAAAGTTCCAAAATAAGGAATAGGTAGCGGACCATCCAGTGTTAAATATTCTTTAATTGATTTCAAATTCATATCTTTTTCTTGCTCTGACTGTAAGTCAACAGAAGACAAATCAATTTTCTCTTCCCTGTTATCACTTGTAGCTATAAAAGACAGATCTGGTGTATGTTCATACTGTTCCATTTTAACTGAAATAGAGGGAGAATTCTCCTCCTTGATGCTTCCATGAATTAGCTCTTCAAATGTCACTTTCCTTGGGGGTGTATATTCTTCTAATCTTGTTAAAGCATCTGCTCTGTTTTTCTGTCCTGGCACATACTTGTTTGTAAATTTTAAATCCATTCAAGTGATGACCCATTTTGCTGTGCTGACATTTAACTTTGTTTGCTTGAATGTTTTTACCAGACTTTGATGGTCAGTATGTAAAAAGAATGGTTTGTCTTGAAGATAATGTAAAAATTTCTTTACAACCCAATAAACAGCAAAAGCTTCCTTTTGATAGGCTGCATATTTCATTTGATTATTGTTGAATTGTTTAGATGTGTAGGCAATGGGTTTCATTGTTTTCTTTCCATTATCATCTACATAAAGTTGTTCAAACAGTCCTCCTACTGCTGTATTTGCTGCATCAGTTGTTAAGTGAAAATCTTTAGTGAAATCAGGTAGTTGTAATACAGGAGGCTCAACTACTGCATCTCTTAACTTGAAGAATGATTGTTTGGCTTCCTCAGTCAATTGCAATTTATCCTTTTTCCCATGTAGTTTCATTAACGTATACAGAGGTTTAGCTACTCTTGCAAAATCTTGTATAAATTTTCTGTAATAGCCACAAAATGCAACAAAGCTTAGCAGTGAATTTGCAAACACTGGTGGCTGTAAATTATATAATTTATCTGTCTTGGACTTATCTGTTTCAATCACCTTTTCTGATAGAATGTGTCCGAAAAATTGAACTTGTTCTTTCAAAAACACACATATACTTAGTTTAATCTTAAAATTGTAATTTTGAATCTGTCGAAGAATGGTTTCAAATGCTTCCCAATGTTGGTCCAGTGACTTGGTAAATATTATTATGTTATCAAGGTAGTTAAGGCACAAATGCTTTACATCTTTTAGCACAAATTAGTTCATTACATAACTAAAATGAGGAGGGGCATTAGTTAATCCAAAAGGCATCTTAATAAATTCAAACAAGCCAAAAGGTGTAATAAATGCTGTTTTAGACCTGTCTTCTTTCTTGATGTTAATGTGGTGGTATGCACTTGTCAAATCCATTGTAGAAAAGAATTTATTTCCTCCTCCCAAATGATCAAAAAGATCATCTTGATTTGGCAGTGGATACTTGTTTTTAACTGTCATTTTGTTTAGTTTTCTATAATCTACACACATTTGTAGACTACCTTCCTTCTTTCTTACGAAAACAATTGGTGAAGCCCAATTGCTTTTGCTTGGTTGAATAACTTTCCTTTTTACCAACTCAGCTATCTGTTGTTTACATTCTTCTTGTTTTTGAGGTGGCATTCTATATGGCTTTTGTCTTTATGGCATTGAACCTGGTTCAAGAGTAATTTCCAAGGGTGGTACCTCTGGATTGCCAATATCAAATGTGTCTTCTGCAATAGTTTCTTTATATTTTGCCAGAATTTGGGTAACTTTTTCCTTCATCTCAGGACTTTCTTGTTCAATTGTTGTCTGAAGGGTATGTATTTGACTCTCATTCTTTTTCATAGTAAGAGGAACTGGGTAAAGTCCCTTGAAAGATAAGTGCTGTGTTCCAATAGAGTAATTCTTTTCCGTAACTGGCTGGAGTATAATTTGCCTCTTGCCAAAGTCAAGGGTAGCTACATTTTGTTGTAGAAAGTCACACCCAATGATACATTGTTGTGTAATGATTTTGTTGATCAGAAAGCATTGTTTAATAATTTTTCCATTAAAATAAAGTCTGAGAATGATTTCTCCACATATCTCTATCCTATTACCTGAAGCATCTCTAGCATTTTTCACAGTTTGTTCTGGGAAGGACTCTTTTCCTTGAACTTGTCTTAATACCTTTTTTGAAATGAAAGATCTGTCACTACCAGAGTCTATCAAGGCATCAAACTTAAAACCAGTATTAGTTTCAAATTGTCCAATAAATGTTGAATTTCGCTCAGATTGTTTGCTTTGATACAGCTGACAAATGGATTCTTCACTATCTGAAAAACAGAGAATATCTTGAACTTCATCATTTTCTGACATGCTTTCATTGTCTAATGTTTCTAATTTTTGTAGCTTAGGTTCCTCTTTCTGTATCATCTTTGCTGGTTGATTTTTCTTATAATACCTGTTTGTTGGAGGTGGTGCATACTTTTGGACTTTTTGGCTTGAAAACTTTTCTTTAGTAGCATTTTTGTTGTCAGTAACATGCTTTCTATTCCAAAAATTTGGGGTTTCTGTAGCAGCATCTTTTCTAATCACCTGGGTCTTTTTGGGCTCTTTTCTTTGTTGAGTTTCCAATTTTGACACCATTGTGATTGGTTTTCTTTGAGTTAGTTTTAATGAGGTTTCTGCTTGCTTAGCAGCATCATACATAGGATACAAAACAATATGCATTAAATATTGAACACAACACATATCACTATCAATAGGTCAACTGGCTAGTGTTTTAATTCTTTTATTGAGATATCTTTTACATATGGCCATTTTGCTCTCTCTACTTCAAAAGCTTTAATGATGTCAGCTGTTAGGGAATAGAATGGAGTTTTAAAGCAAAGATTCTTGTTAAGCCTGTGATGTCAGCCTTCAAGATCATTATTTGTCCTTATAGCCTCACCATATACAGACCATACCTCTGGTTTATAAAATCCATTTATCCATTGTGTCTCAACATACTCCAATAGAGACTTCATTTCAATGGGATTTAATTCTTTAATAGTCTTAAATGTTGAATATAGTTGAAAGGGTTGGCAATTGAAAGGGTCCGCAGTTGAAATGGTCCCCAAGCTGATTGAAAGGGCCTGCAAGTCAATTGAAAGGATCCACAGGCTGATTGAAAGGGTCTGCAAGAAAAATAAAAAGACTTGAAAATGTTTTTTTCTTATGAAATCATAAAAAAAGAAAAGAAATGAAAAAGATAACAAATGGCTAATTTGTAATAATTTATTTTGTTTCAAACTGATAAGGTAAATGAAAATTTGTTGATTAAATTTATGTCAATTTGAAAAGTATAACTTGGAACAAATATCTAAGACTTCTGAATGGGTGCAGGAGAAAACGTCCACAAGAGAAAAGGTCCACAGCAGAAAACGTCCATAACTTAGGAAAAAGCATCAACAGTAATTTTTTATATGAACAATGGTTTACAGATTAATATTTGGTATAGATAAACAGGTTTAAATATTGTTATTGAGATTATAAAAATTATGCAATGATAGATCCGCCATTTTGTTGAGGAACTATTTCTTGTTTATGTTTTCCTGTTTTTGGTTCCTTTCAAAAAAAATAGTTTTGTTAAAATACTATCTGTAAAAGATATTTACTAAAGTTGCATATTATAAAAAGTTTTCAACCTAAAAAATTCAGTTTATATGGAAATATTGGGGAGAAAGAGAACTTGAAGAATTCTTATCAATTGGCCTATTATTTCATTCAAGCAAAAGTTTGGAACTGTTTATAAATTCTCTATATGAAATATATATAATATGAACTTTAATAAATATTTAAAAAAATGAAATTATCATCTTTATAATGAAGTGTTGAAAAATTGTGATAATTTAGAAATTAAATATGAATTTAATGTTTATTGATTAAAAAATATTGAAAAAGCTAATAGGCCTATAATTGCTTGTTAGCTAATAAACAAAATTATACAAAATATCTTACTTACAATGATGATTGGATAATCACATAATCCTACTTGAATTTCAATACTCTTCTTTTTTTTGTTGATTTTGTTGCCACACATTTATGGGACACCTATTAGTATATAAATATCATAAATGTCTATACACAACCTGTATATCTGAAATTGTCAATTCAAGTTGAGTGGTTTAACAAAAAGGGAGAGAATGAATCATAATGTCAGTTATAGGCTTAAATTGGCTATATAAATTAAGAATAACTTTAAAAAATTAGGGTACAGGAGAAAACGTCCACTGGAGAAAACGTCCACTGTTTGGAGAAAATGTCCACTGCTTGGAGAAAACGTCCACTGGAGAAAACGTCCACTATAAAACTTCAAAGTAAGATATAAGATATTTGATAGATGGAGTTTTTAGAGCAATTTGACAGGAAAAAATGAATAATAAGAATTACAAATATTTAAATATTAATATATTGATTAAGTAAAAACAAGCATTATAACAAGAATGATTGACAACAGTGTAACAACATTAAAGAATAAAGGTATTTTAAACTGGTGAATAAATGTCAGAAGGTTTATCAAGTAAGTCCAGGGAGGTAATTGAGGCAATTTCAAATTGTTCCCATAAGCTGAATATTTTGCTCTGAATATTCTGATATGCTTTTCTTTGCTGTCTACAAATTTTCTTTTCACTCAGTAATTTTTTATATAGCTTTATCAGATCAGCTTCTCTTTTCAGTTCATCTAAAAGCAAATAGAATGCAGTGTTAGAGCAAAGATTCTTGTTAAGCCTGTGATGCCATCCTTCAAGATCATTTTTTGTCCTTATAGCCTCACCATAAACAGACCATACCTCTGGTTTATAAAATCCATTTATCCATTGTGTCTCAATGTACTCCAATAGAGACTTCATTTCAATAGGACTTATTTCTTTAATAGTCTTAAATGTTGGTTCTATCAGATCAGAGGGCAGGAATGGTAATGCCATTAATTTCTTCATGATTCTATATTCAGCTTTTTTCTCCTTGTACATCTTACATAATCCTAATTCCTGGAAATAAATATGTCAGTTCAAATCTAGACCTCAAATACTAAATTAAAGTATTACTTGAATCTTTCTGTATATTGCCTGTGTCCAGTGAAAAACACACCGTTTAATGTTTGCTTCAGGATAAGTGAATGATAGTGCTTTCCAAATAGCTTTTTCAAAGTCTACAACAACTTTTTTGGGGCTATGCCCATTTGTTAAATCTTGTATTGCCTGTTAATTTAACAAATTAGATTATTCAATTTAAAATGCAAAATTATTGTACCTTAAATAATTTCTTGTAGGCTGTCTTTCTCTTAGATCCCATAAAAGCAAAAGCCATTGATCTGTGAAAAAATATAAAAACATATTTGTAAGGAAGGATAGTGACAAAAAACTTAAACAAACCTTTATAATCCAAACATTTTTTATGTATTTTAAATAAATGACAGCAAAGCTGACATTTCTCTTGATTTTGTCTTCCATATATTCTCTCTTCACAAATGTAACAAATTGGTGCCATGTTCAATTTGGAATCTCTATCAATAACCAACTGTGTAAATTTAAAAATTAAACAATTAACAATAATGATAAACAAAATGGCTGCTATAAAAATAAAGCTAATTTATAAATAAATCATTTCAACACAATATTCTATAACTTACTGATATCAATTCTAAAGTTTGTGTTTTGTCTGATGGTTTTCAATAGTGAAATATATTTCAAACTGCAAAAAATTCTGAAAAATTGTAGATGAAATATGCACAATATTCACTTTCCATGAAAAACATAGAAGATCCCAGAACTGTTTCCTGTCTGGATTTCAAAATGGCTACCAAAAGTGATTGCATTATGGGAATGTATTGGATATATCTCAAAATCAATAATAAAAATTTAAATTTGAAAAAGTATTTTTTAATATATTCTTCACATAGTGGACGTTTTCTCCAACCAGTGGACGTTTTCTCCAGTGGACGTTTTCTCCGACCAGTGGACGTTTTCTCCAATCAGTGGACGTTTTCTCCAGTGGACGTTTTCTCCAGTGGACGTTTTCTCCATAATTCAAAATTTTTTTTTGTGTAATAAAGGCTGTAACCTACCTGGTGAATAGATTTATTAGCGAATTTATTGAACTCATTAGAAGTGAGAAGAAAATTTAAAAATTCAAATTTAAAGGGCAAAGATATTTTTTTGCCAAATTGAATATTAATTAGGCAATATCATTTTAGATAAAGAATGAAAAAAATTAGAATCACCTTTTCAATACATTGCTGAAAAGGTTTGATTTATATCTATTGAAAACATGTTTAATTTTGCTCAAATAAGAATTAAACATCTTCAAGAATTTTTTTATTCAAGTGTTCATATTGAAAATGAAATTATACCATTATGCTTCAAACATTCTTCCACCTCAATTTTTTGTTAGATCATTGTGTATATAGACAAAAATATTTAAATTTTTTCTTTAAGTTCAGACAATTAAAGAGAGTTCTATTGTTGATTTTGAAGAGTAAAATATTTAATTAGCAGATTGTATCAAGAAAAAATTAAAGCATGAAACAAAGCTATTGAGTTCTAGAAATAACCCTATTTTATAAGATTATTACCCATAATGGTCGATATTTTTCAAGTTTCCAGTAGCTCATGCAAGAACAGATCCCACAGGATAAAATTAGCTTAAGGCTATTTGTGTAGGAACTTGAAAGGTTCTATGTGGCGTGAGTACTTTGTTAAGTTAATAAATGATTGGAAAGGAGGGATACTGTTCTGAAGAAGAAGAAATTCCTACAATTACAATACAACAAAGTACATATTAGTTTAATAAATTTGAGAAAATAGTCACAAAGAGCATAAAATGAAAAGTAAAAATACGACTATTTAAATAAGAAGAAGATGCATTTTGTTGAGTTTAATATGATTGTTTGCTTGAATTTTTTTTTAAGACTACTTACATTTATTAGTCTTAGTGTTCATTTTGTTCTGAATGGAGACAAAGAAAAAAGTACAATTGATAGGATTAAAACTATTAACCCAAAATTTTCCATTCAACCTCTAAACAATAATCCAAATTTTGTATTTGGTCCATTAGTTATAAATGACATTTTGGAAGAAAATAAAGGATCTATACATTATTCATATGTGATAATACCATTTTCTAAACAAAACAATAGATTAGTAAAGGTCTTTGTGGAAAGATGAAATATGATACAATTCATTATCTGTTGGAGAGATGTTTAAGGAGTATGAACACGATTTTTTCAATTTGCCAAATATAGCCATATAATCATAAATTAAACAATTATAGGTAAATACAAATATTTTAGTATTGTTTATCTGTCTCATAAATTCATGATTTTAGTTTCAAAACAAGGAATGATAAACCAAGAATAGTTCATTGTATGAAATGTTTTTTCAAGACTAAACAATGTAAAGTAGAGAATGAATAATTAATTATGATATTTGTATTATTCATTTAATTTTATACAGATTTCTTTACCTATAGTTTGGATGGCAATTTGAATACTTTTTTACCAATGTTGAGGATTAGAGGAATTAGTTATATTTTATCACAAACAAGGAATATTCAAAAATATATTTGCCCTTTAACATAATTTTATATTATTTCCAGTAAGGAAATATTCAAAAATTTAACCTATGCTATCCTTGTCGATTCAGTAATGTATCGCACTGTTAAGAATGGAACAGCCATAAATTGTTTGTACAGTGATATTCAAGGTAAAGAGTAGGTTTGGCGCAATTCTCTCTCTCACTCTCTCTTTTAACTTAATATAGATTTCACTATGAGTTTTATGAATGAGTTTATTTTATTTTATTCATCAAAATTGACAAAACATCAGACAAGAGAGTATTGAACTTTGAATATTCACTCAAAGACTTATGGCCATCTTCCAGCACTTTTTCCAATTGGCGTGGCAAATTTTTTGAAGCTTAAACACAATTTATGTCCAGGACAAAGCAGATTTGATTCCAGAAAGAGGATATTACAGTTCACAAATGACTGGAATTATGTAAGAAAATATTTTTTGTCAAGTGTTTGTCAAGTAAAGAGCTTTGTACCATATATAGGCTGAAAATAATGGATCTATTTATAGCCGTTATTTTATTGAGAACAGTAGTCAGAAGCCAATACTCCAGTATTGTGTAGAGAATAAGAGGAGAGGTGATATCTTTATAGGGTGTAAATTAGTTTTGAAAGAATCAAAATCCTACGACACCTATTCATTCCCCTGTTTAAGTGATGGATTGGGCGATGAAAGGGGTATTTTATTATCTTGCGTATAGAGAAATACAATAAACTGACTCTGCCTTAAAAGATTTTATTACCCTTGTTAAACCAGAAGAAGAAGGTTATGTTGACTCAATTTCAATGGTATATGGAATGCCTGTTTTACAAAGTTTGAATTTTGGATTTGGATCTATTCATATAGACTTTTTGACCGATTGGCTGATCCGTCTTATATGTAAACATTATAAATCTAATTACGGAACGTTAAAATTTAAAAGAGTACGAACAAGACTTTTCAAGAGTCAATACATGAACTGCTATAATTATAACAATTTAACGGAATGCTACAACTATCACGTGGAGAATGGACTGTTCAAGAAACGAGTAGAAAATCCTTATAATATTCGAAAAATAAATGTGTTATCTGATTTGAAAAAAACTGATTTTATGGAAACGTTTGTTTGTCCATTAGTAGTATGTTTTAATGTTACTGAAGAAGGTACGAAAATAACTGTGGAGAACAATTTGAATTTAAAAGCATTTGATATTGAAAAGAAGAGTCTTCATTACTGTCCCACCAAATCATCTTACAATGTAGAAGATACATGTTTACAAGTTATACCTCGAAGTGATATAGCCAAAAATTACTCTTGGATTGAACAACAATGTGAACAATTGAACATGAAACCAGTTGATTTATCATTTACTCAAATAAACAATTTAATTGTGCCAATAATAGAAAAAAATCAACATTTAAGAAGCTTATTGAGTAGTTTGTATATTTTTGCCACTACGTTTTCACATTTTCCTCCAGTGTTTATATAATTCAGAACCAGGTAACATCACAACGGCAAATGGCATATATGAAAAAACGTCTTCAAAATATTTTCCCTATCCCTATGATTTTATCTGGTTAATAAACTTTTACAATAAAGATGTTTGCCAATCACTAAAGGATCTTCTCAATGAGGAGTTAACTAGAAAAGATCGTGATTGTATTCTCTTAAAAACATCACTGTCACTTGATAGAACTAAAATGCACTGGAGATCGTGTTCATCCTCAATATTTAGCGGTATGTGCCAAAAGAATTTAGGTTAGTCTATAAAGGAGAAGGAGAAGAGATACTGCTTCTCTCTATTATATTCAAATCTCACTAAAACAAATAATTAATTGTAAACATCGCTAACAATTATAAATAAACACAAGAAAGATTTATAAAATACTTCCTCATATCTTGATTAATACTGTTCAAGTATTTACCTGCAAAAACCAACTGAAAATAAATATCATTTACAAGTGCGACAGAGATAACGATTGCAATTCTGGTGAAGATGAGGAAAATTGTAGACAAGAAAAATTATTCTATTGCGACCATAACGAAACGATTCTATATCGTTTTCTCTGTAATTTTAAAAATGATTGTAAAAATGGATTAGACAAAGAAAATTGCGGTGAAAAATTTTTTTTTTTTTTTTAATGAAACAACTCCACAAAATCGTGAACTATAGGAATTAATTGAATATTTTTATAAAGCAGATTATCCAGATTGTAGTGATCAGTCAAACTTGTAACTATTAAATATCAAAATCAAACATTTGTCATTTATTGTTTTTTAAAATTTTGAATTTTTGAGATTTATAGTAAATGCAAAAGTAAACAATGCGTACAAACCCATGTTGGTAAAATACATTGTATTGACAAATCTGATTTGCAATCTCATTCGAGTTTGTCAAAAATTTTTCAAAAAGTATTTTGATAATAAAATGAAACGTTTATCAAAATAAAAAACAGATTGCATTATGATTTGTGATAAGAATAAGAATATTAATTTTAATGAAATTTGTGATGGATTTAGACATTGTGAAGATGGGAGTGATGAAACTGATAAATGTTCAGATTTGGCCTATGCAGTTAGAAAATCAACTCAATCATTTGGAAATCAGTCGAGAATTAACAGTACAATTTTTTGTTTAATGATTAATTTGAATTTTCTAATCAACCAATCAATGAAGACTTTTGTAGAGTTTTACTTATAAGATCTTTCAATACTAAATGTAAACTTTTTAAAAACATCAAAAATCAATACAAACCAAATCTACACCCTCCATTCAAATATCTTTCAAATTGCAGAAAGAGAATGTGTGCTCATGGAGAGTATTTGTGCAATGATGACAATTACTGTATTTCCATTGTATTAGTTTGCGACCGTGTATTCCATTGCAGAAAGGGTGATGATGAAGATAATTGCAGTAAATTGCTAGAGTGTGAAATCCTATCAATCCTAGTTTATTCACTCTTTTTCAATTTAGGTCAACATTCATTGGAAAGTTTCTTCAGGTGTAAAGAAACAAAAGGCATTGTTGAAATAAATAAGATCTGCGATGGTGAACTCGACTGTTTAGATGGTAGCGACGAAATGAATTGTCCTTATGAAAATAAATTTCTTAACTGCGAACCTGTCATTGAGAATTTTTCAATATATTGTTCCAAAGATATAACTCTAAAGAATCAAAATAATCCCTTATTTAAAAGGTTATTGTCAAATTCCGCAATCATATCAAAAGAAAAGTCAAAATCATCGAAGAAATTTTATCAAATACAATCAATATCTTTTATAAATTGTATACTCAACTTTCCAATAAGTGAAGAATTTCCAAATTTATTCGATATTCATCTTTCTCAAATGTTTTTAAATTTCTCTTATCATTTCGATAAAAAACGTTGCTTTTCTCTGTTACAGTATTTTCAACTTGAGCATATCAAAATTATTGATGTAGCTAATCTAGAGTTTACTATTTTTCCAAAATTAGTCTCTTTAACACTGAAAAATGTTTCATTAAATATTTTGAAGAGACAGTATTTTTCAAATTTAAAAAATTTGATAAATTTGACAATAAATGATTGTAATTTTATAAAAATTGAACAAGATGTTTTTCTACACGCGACAAATTTGAAATATTTATACTTTTTGAATAGTATTTTACCTGAAAAGTATTTAATCCATTTATCAAAACATATTAAATCAATTGAAATTGTGAAAAGTGAATATTTTAATCTATGCTGTTTTGTATGGAAATTTCAGTCCTACATTAAAAGTTGCCAACCAAAATCAACCAAGTTTACTTCCTGTTCAGATCTAATAGTTTTTTTCATCGTTCAATCTATTAATAATAACAATTGAAAGATATTTAGTCGTTAAGTTTCCAATGAGTTTGTACTTTACAAACAAAATAACCACAATGACATCCATTATAATACTATCCTTTGCTCTATTATTCTCATTGATACCACTCTATACATTCAAGGTAAAAACTTAACAAGATAAAACAAACAAAACTGAAATGAACCCTAAACAATTAAAAATAATTTTGTTGCCTATTTTCTAGAATTATTACCAGTTGTTACCAATCTGTATAAATATTCAAATAGGAATTATAAAGACTAGGGGCTGGCAATGGTCATTTTTTCTTTATAGCATATTAATGTTTCTGATATCGATATTAATATTAATTATTTATTTAATACTACTCTTATCATTGTATAAAAGTAGTAAAATGATAAAGAATAACTGTTCTGGAAAAGTAACAAAAAAAGTCCAGACAACTGCATTGGTTATAGTTCTAACAAATATTTCTTGTTGGCTTCCAATTTCTTTTCTAGGTATTATATAATGTAGTCGACGGGTACATCGCCTAAATTTGGCGGTCAGCCAAATTCCCTTTATGTTATTTTATAATTACTTTACATTACACATATTTAAAACCTAACCGTATTTTCACTACCTCTTATTATCTTGACACGTTATTACTTATTATTACTGCTATATTTACTAGTATATACCTTAAATCTTTAACACGTATATCGAGTAAAGTTGGTGAATTTAGCCATAACCTACGCTCGCTACTCATTCATCGACTACATATAATATCTACAACAATAAAATGACGTCACTTCTGACGTTTATACCATATTATAGGTTTTTCATCAGTTGTATTTAATATGAATATCAATCAAGATATTTATAGTTTAATTGTTGTTATTTTTCTGCCATTGAACTCTCTGTGTAATCCAATTGTTTATACTTTTTCCGAAATAATTATGTTTTATAAAAAACAACAAATCAAAATTCGAGAAGCTGAGTATGAACAAATTAACAAGGTTTTTTTTTTTTTTACTATAAATGCTATTAATTGTATTATTTCAGGAAAAAACATCTAGAAAATATGACATTTAAATTAACAAGCAATAGTAAGTGTCCTTGGAACATCAACAACAACTCAATACCAGTTTTCTTTTCTATATTCTCTTAGTAATTTTATTTTCTAATAACTTTAAGGAAAATTTTATTCTACCGAATTGTCTGCTGGAGAACTTGAGTAGTTTGTGCGTTGAAAAAGTTGCCGAGTCAATAATATCAATATATTGTCTATATAGACATGTTATTACGGCTGTTGCATAGGCAAACAAATTCTCTCTAATTCTAGTTGAAGATTTTGGTATTAAAAATATCTTTCTTAAAGTGAATTTTTTAAGCTTTGCTTTAGATTTTTTTTTTTTAATTATCTGACAAAAAAGACTACTTTCGTTGTTTTTGTTTTTCTTTCAGAATAAGAAATTTTACATTGAAGCCAATTGTCTTACTGCTTCGCAAACAGACCAAACAAGTAATAGCATAGTAAACTTTGGAAATATTCTTAGAAAATGCCTACAGAGGGAAGCAAGTGTAAGAAAGTTTAAAAATTGATACAAAATAAATATACGCTTCGAATGATAAGAGTTCTTTACTATATTGCCACGCCCACATTCTGTGTGAATATATAGTTCAGTTTAAACTGTATGTCAGGTTTTTACTCTTCTATTATCCCGTACAAGTAGTAACCCAAGAAATTTCTTATCTAATATTCATATTCTACAAAATCAGGACATTCTTCTCCAGAAAGTCATTTTACTCAAATTCTCAAATGTTTCTCTTGGACACCTTGATTGTTCAACACTTAAAAAACAGTAATTGATTTTAAGTAAGATAGATACATCCCATCACAAATCACAACACAGTCACTTTTAGACTAGTTATAATTCAATTTGCTTCCAAAAAAGATAAGGACTATGTCTAGTGGACTTTGTAACATCCTATTACTAAATATAAACATGAACTAGAGCATTCACCAACTTCAAACCAATGATTGGATATCATCAACTCACCAAAGAGTATATAAGCTCCTGTATTTTCATTCCAATCATCTATCTCTATCACAATCTCTAACTCTTGCTTTTAGTGTTTGGGTTTACTTGAATTTAAAAAAGTTGATTACTACTATGAAAAGATTTTTGGAACTATACTATATAATATTTATAAAAATCTACTAGAGGGCGCTTTTTGGTTTCTTATACATTCTTATGTATAAAAAGGTTGCACATTTAAAATGCTATCCTAAAAACTTGCCTCTCTTTCCCATATGTGTTTTATCACACTTGAATGGTATCTATGATAATTTTACTGTCTGAAAATGGCCTGGAAAAGCCAAGTTTAGAATGTCAAATTGTACAAGATGCAAATAGATTAGATGCCATTGGAGCTATTGGTATTGCTATTGAATGTTTGCTTGTGGAGGACATCGAAATCGTCTTATCTATCATCCAGATATACAACCTGTTCAATATACTTTCAATTCATCCAAAATGTTGAAAAAAAGTTAATTTAAGTTAAGCCCTTACCAACCCCCAACTGAAGTTAAAATTGTGAATTAATTGTCAGATTGTAGCAAAAAATTGTCCTAAGATCAAGCAACCAAATTGCCTAACAAAGAGGTAATAAGACCTCGAAATATGGAGAGACAGTCATAGTGCAGTCAACCTCCTAGCAATTCTACTGGGAAAATTGACTTCCTAGTGAAAAGAGACAAGAGGAGTATCTGCTCCTAGAATCATACAGTAAAGATCTTAGAGTGAGAACAAAACTTTCTGGGGTAGTGCTCATTGAGTGTGTAACTCGGGATTTTTACCTAACCCTTACCCAACATACAAATATGGCAGACCCCAATACAAACCATCTAATAGGGTCATCAGATCTTATTTGTTGAATTGCAAAAACATTTTTCAAAAATGAATAAAAACAAAAGTGAAAAATTTTTTAACCTTTCTGATTAATTTTTTATAGGTCAGATTTTTTAAGAATTCTCCTCCAGTAAACAATGGATTCAGGCATAACAATCATCTTTTAAAGTATCATCTAACTGTTTGCCTTCATAAATCTTTACATAAAAAGTAAACTGTAAAAGATATTGATTTCAGTTATTAAAGTCTAAATGATATTCAATCAAAGAAACTTGGAAATATGCTTAAAAATTGTTCCAAAATTGAAACTAAAAATTTATGCTTAAATACACAAATGGAAAGTGTATTTGTTGACATTTTGCAATGGATTAGTTTAAGTCATCAAACACATTGAAAGAGATCTTACTGAATTGGTAAATGAGTGAGGAAGAAGACCCATTTTGGAAATTAGTAGATATTTCCATGGAAACTGCCAAATAGACAATTTAGTTAATGGAGGCTAATTAAAATAATTAAGCTTATAAAAAAAAATATATTAACAACATTTAGTTTATTAGAATCTAAGATTTTTACAAAGAATACAACGAGAAATGAATTCTTACTCTTTCCAGAAATGAGAGAGATGGGTTAAAACTTTAAAAATATTGCCAAATACCAAATTTTTGATGTTTACTTACTTTTATTTACAGTTAGTTAGGCTTAAGTTTTAGGATGATGATGATAATGATGATGATGAATGCCTGAAATTTTTACAAAAAAAAAACTTTGCCAAATTTTCACAAAATGTCTTTTGAAATAGAAAATATATAAAAAAATTTGTAGAATTATTAACAAGATATATGTGAAAGAGTATAATATTTGAAGACAAATTATCAGCAATTGAAAATGAAGCTGGAAACCAACTGAGTAGATATATTGTTGTAACACCAAACAGCATACTTTCAGTTCTAATATTCTTACCAAGCGTTTTAGAATCTTTTAAAATGTTTCCATTGTCGCTGATCTTGTTTTTTCTTAATTTTAAACTTCTTAGAAGGATAACTATAAATTAGACCATAAATTGAATATAAAAAAATGGCCGCTCCTATTGTACAACTTTGGTTATATTTTACATGCTTGAACTCTATTATTTTATGCAACATATACATGTACATCTTAAAACCTACGCAAGAAAATGCTATAACATTGGCCAAACATAAGTCTGATTAGTCAGCTTGAAGGCTCATCTTTAATTACCAATAAAGGTTTGGCCAAGTTATAATTTAATTAACTTGCCTAGGGTGTGGCCAAGTTATAATTCAATTAACCTTCCTAAATGTTGAACCTTGTAACATCCTGTTACTAAAGATAAATATGAACTACACATTTCGGCAACTGTAAAGTGATGATTGGATGTCAGAGACAAACCTCAAAGTATATAAATCCTCATTATTCTCATTTGGCATGCAGCTTCCATCTGGACCCAAGGACCTGGGAAAATCATCTGGAAACAACCTCCACTGGAACCATCCATCTACTCCTCAACATTAGAAGACAGTTTGGTAATTTGGCAACCTGCTTTTACAAACTATCTACTCTGCTATCGAACTCTCATATTGTTACTTGCTTAAGTATTATTATTGCGAATAAACCATTTTAATTTAAACATTTGTTTAAAGGTTCGAGTAGAACCAGTATTGTTATAACTTGCAAACGCATAGATTTTGCCAGCAAGAGCAGTACAAATTTGGCGCAGTCGACAGGATATTCTTTTGGTTTATTCAAAAGTTTTGAGAAAGTAAATATGGCAGAAGGAGGAAATGGAAACGCCACTGGGGCAGTTACAGACTCTAACCCTTCAACCCCAGCAACTCCAACAATTACAATTCAGCCAGCAGGAATGTCAGAAAGGCAACAAAGACTAATTGAAGACTATGATAGATTGGTGAGTGAAATGAAAAGAAATCGAATCACAATTCCAACAGATCATGGAGATGGAACACATCACCCAGCACAGAACCCAAATGTTGATATCACAACAGTAATTCAAGCATTAAGGGCTGCTTGGGACCGCCCTCAAAGAACTATTCTCAAGTTGTATGATGGAAGCAAGGAGTGTTCAAAATTCAAAGAAGACTTTAATCAGGCATGTTATGCTTATGGTTGGATAGGAGAAGATGTTGTGAAAGCAAATCTTTTAGATTATTTAACTGGTCCTGCAAAGGATTTGGTGTTGGCTCTGGATGGAGAGCCTACTGTGGAGGAAATATGGAAAGCCCTCCATGACGAATTTGATCTAGATCCTTTGGAGTATCAGGAGAAATTGCTTAACTTAAAGCAAATGAATGGCGAAAGTGTGGTTCAGTTTGTTAATAGAGCAAAGAAATTGATAAAGAGGTTTTCTCCACCTAGACCAATGGAACCACAATTGCTTGCAACTATGAAAGAAATAAAACTGATGGAAGTTTTACAAAGAGGATTACAACAGGATATTCTACATTTAGTGTACACCTTACATCCTAAATGTCAAACATTGGCAGAACTATATGAGGCTGCTAAGCAAGCAGAAACTTCATTAAAACTAACTCAAAGAAAACCGATCACAATGGTGTCAAAATTGGAAACTCAACAAAGAAAAGAGACCAAAAAGACCCAGGTAATCAGAAAAGATGCTTCTACAGAAACCCCAAATTTCTGGAATAGAAAGCATGTACCTGACAACAAAAATGCTACTAAAGAAAAGTTTTCAAGCCAAAAGTCCAAAAGTATGCACCAACTACAACAAATAGGTATTATAAGAAAAATCAACCAGCAAAGACGATACTGAAAGAGGAACCTAAGCTACAAAAATTAGAAACATTAGACAATGAAAGCATGTCAGAAAACGACGAAGTTCAAGATATTCTCTGTTTTTCAGATAGTGACGAATCCACTTGTCAGCTGTTACAAAGCAAACAATCTGAGCGAAATGCTTCAACATTTATTGGACAATTTGAAACTAATACTGGTTTTAAGTTTGATGCCTTGATAGACTCTGGTAGTGACAGATCTTTCATTTCAAAAAAGGTATTAAGACAAGTTCAAGGAAAAGCATCCTTCCCAGAACAAACTGTGAAAAATGCTAGAGATGCTTCAGGAAATAGCATCGAGATATGTGGAGAAATCATTCTCAGACTTTATTTTAATGAAAAGATTATTAAACAACGCTTTCTGATCAACAAAATCATTACACAACAATGTATTATTGGGTGTGACTTTCTACAACAAAATGGAGCTACCCTTGACTTTGGCAAGAGACAGATTATACTCCAGCCAGGTACAGAAAAGAATTACCCTGTTGGAACACAACACTTATCTTTCAAAGGGTTTTACCCAGTTCCTCTTATTATGAAAAAGAATGAGAGTCAAATACATACCCTTCAGACAACAATTGAACAAGAAAATCCCGAGATGAAGAACAAAGTTACCCAAATTCTGGCAAAATATAAAGAAACTATTGCAGAAGACAGATTTGATATTGGCAATCCAGAGGTACCACCCTTGGAAATAACTCTTGAACCAGGTTCAACACCATATAGACAAAGGCCATATAGAATGCCTCCTCAAAAACAAGAAGAATGTAAGCAACAGATAGCTGAATTGGTAAAAAGCAAAGTTATTCAACCAAGCAAGAGCAATTGGGCTTCACCAATTGTTTTCGTAAGAAAGAAGGAAGGTAGTCTACGAATGTGTGTAGATTATAGAAAACTAAACAAAATGACAGTTAAAAACAAGTATCCACTGCCAAATCAAGATGATCTTTTTGACCATTTGGGAGGAGGAAATAAATTCTTTTCTACAATGGATTTGACAAGTGCATACCACCACATTAACATCAAGAAAGAAGATAGGTCTAAAACAGCATTTATTACACCTTTTGGCTTGTTTGAATTTATTAAGATGCCTTTTGGATTAACCAATGCCCCTCCTCATTTTAGTTATGTAATGAATTCATTTGTGCTAAAGGATGTAAAGCATTTGTGCCTAAACTACCTTGATGACATAATAATATTTACCAAGTCGCTGGACCAACATTGGGAAGCATTGGAGACCATTCTTCAACAGATTCAAAAGTACAATTTTAAGATTAAACTAAGTAAATGTGTGTTTTTGAAAGAACAAGTTCAATTCTTGGGACACATTGTATCAGAAAAGGGGATTGAAACAGATAAGTCCAAGACAGATAAATTATATAATTTACAGCCACCAGTGTTTGCAAATTCACTACTAAGCTTTGTTGCATTTTGTGGCTATTACAGAAAATTTATACAAGATTTTGCAAGAGTAGCTAAACCTCTGTATATGTTAATGAAACTACATGGGAAAAAGGATAAATTGCAATGGACTGAGGAAGCCAAGCAATCATTTTTCAAGTTGAGAGATGCAGTAGTTAACCCTCCTGTATTACAACTACCTGATTTTGCTAAAGATTTTCACTTAACAACAGATGCATCGAATGTAGCTGTAGGAGGAGTTCTTGAACAAGTTTATGTAGATGAGAATGGGAAGAAAACAATGAAACCCATTGCCTATGCTTCAAAACAATTCAACAATAATCAAATGAAATATGCAGCCTATCAAAAGGAAGCATTTGGTGTTTACTGGGTTGTAAAGAAATTTTTACATTACCTTCAAGACAAGCCATTCTTTTTATATACTGACCATCAGAGTCTAGTACAAACATTTAAGCAAAACAAATTGAATGTCAGCACAGCAAAATGGGTCATGGCTTTAATGGATTTAAAATTTACAATTAACTATGTGACAGGACGAAAAAATAGAGCAGATGCATTAACAAGATTAGAAGAATATACACCCCCAAGGAAAGTAACATTTGAAGAGCTAATTCATGGAAAGATCAAAAAGGAGAATTCTCCCTCTATTTCAGTTAAAATGGAACAGTATGAACATACACCAGAGTTAACTTTTGTAGCTACCAGTGATAACAGTGAAGAGAAAATTGATTTGTCTTCTGTTGACTTACAGTCAGAGCAAGAAAAAGATGTGAATTTAAAATCAATTAAAGAATATTTAACATTGGATGGTCAGCTACCTATTCCTTATTTTGGAACTTTTACACCTTTCATAATGGAGATGTTTGTTCACAAGGAAATGATCTGGATTATCCTTGAAGAAAGAAACATTCTGGTTTTACCTGACCATTTGATGCTAACTCTGCTCCCTAAATTCCATAAAAATAAAATTCACAATCACCATGGACCCAGAATGACATTACAAATAATTACAAAGACCTTTTGGCACCCAAAATTAAAGATTATGATTGAGAATTCAATAAAGGATTGCACTTTGTGTGAACAAATGAATGGTAGGAGTAGAGTATACCCTTTGGTAGAAACCTTTCACCCTGCATCACCAATGGAGTTGGTAGCCATGGATATAATGGGACCCTTACCCATGGTTAAGTCATACAGATTCATACTTGTGATAGTGGATCATTTCAGTAGATACACAGTTTTATATGCACTCAAACAGCAAACCAGTAAAGAAATTGCAAACCTTCTTTTCAACAGATTTTTTCCCATTTTTGGAATTCCAAAACAAATGTTGACAGATCAAGGAAGAAACTTTGTTGGTAAAGCTTTTAAAGAGTTTATGAAGGTATTAGGTATTGAGAAAATCCAAACAACAGCTTATAGAAGCCAGAGCAATGGACTAGTTGAACGAAGAAATAGAGAAGTGAGGAAGGAAATCAATAAATTAGTGGTGGAAGAAAATCAGCATAACTGGGTTGCAAACCTACCCTTGATTCAAGCATTTTTGAATCAATCACCTGTAGGAAGTACAAGACTACCACCCCAGGAACTTCTTTTTGGCACCAGCACAAGAACACTGATTGATGTAACAATGCATACTACCTCTCCTGAAACAAATGTACTATTTGTATTCAATCACCAGCAGCAATTAGTACAGTTAAGAGCTACAGCCTTCTGTAAATCCATCATGGCAAAAGAACAATATAGGGAAAGAAAGAATAGAAATCTCAATCTTCCAAAATATTTGAGGTTGATGATGAAGTATTCTTAAGAAATGATGCTGCAAGAATTGCAATAACAAAAATCCCTTCTTTAAAATGGTTAGGCCCATACCGAATAACAAAAGTCAATCATCAAAAGTGGATATATGAAATACAAATGGATGATAATACATGCAAGTTGGTACATGGTAGCAGATTAAGACTAGCCAATGAATCTAATAAGTTGGAAACAGGGAAAGAAGCAACAACAATCTTTCACCTTGTGGAGAAGGAAATAACACACCTCCAATATCTTTCTCAGGTAGAAGGAAGAAATGACTTCCAATTCCGTTTGAAGAATCAAAAAGGCCAAGAAGTCATTGCCTTGTGTGACACAGGAGCATTGAGATCCTTTATTACTGAAAAAGAAATCAAGTTAATGGATGTTACAATTATGGATAAAGAAACAATTGGCTTACCAATTATAACTTCAGCTGATGGGAAAGCTTTAAAGCAAAAAGGAAGCGTAAAGCTGAATATCCAATTTGCTGGAGAAAGTATGGAACAAGAATTTATAGTTATGGAAAATCTAGACATAGCAATAATACTTGGTTGTGATTTCCTACAAACTGTGGGAGCAAACCTCAATTTTGAAGCTAAACAGTGTTCTCTCAAATTTGATAGAAGGAAAGGAACCTGGCTGAAAGAATAAGGCAACCTCAACTAAACAAAGTCACTATAGCCATGATGGGACAGCATGACTCTTCATCAGAAAGTTCAGATAGTGATGACTCAGAGATGGAAGTTACTAATTCTGATACTGGTTATGACACAAGCAATACTTTCAAAACAGACAGTAATTACAGTCTCAATGAACCTTCAAGCTCATCTGAAAGTGATGACACAGAAACAAATAATGAACTGGATCAAAATACAGATTCAGAGGCAAACATTATCTCTGATAGAGAAGATGAAATATCTAGTTCAGACGATGAGTCAATAATTATTGAAAGCGAAATTATTGATATAACCCATTCGGATAATGAGTCAATAATTATTGAAGGTGAAATTATTGACATAACCCATTCAGATAATGAGTCCCTCATAGTGGTAGATTCATCCCAAGATGAGAAAGAAAATACAAGTGACACAGACAATGAGTCAGTCATATTTTTAGATGAGACTAAATCATCTCTGAACAATTAGATTCCCAACAAGAAGTGGAACCACAATATATAGAGTTAGAAGATGGAATAACTATCAGAGTGGAACAACAACACAAAATTTTCAACCATTCAACTATAGCCAACACAGGAAGAGCTAACATGAAACAGATGTTGTGGCTTCCACTAGTGATGACTGTAATGGTGATCTGTGGCTGCATCCACTCAATAACAGTCCCAAAACCATCCTACCAAGGTGCCCATGTTACAAGTGCAAAACATTACCTTAACATTTAAACCACCGTTATACTTTTGTTCTAACCAACTACCAAGCCAGGCATTTGATCTAGCAGATGAGCCAACTTGTAATATAGAATCACAAGAAACCAAGACAATTACAGCTGATATCTATGAATTGAACTTGGAAGAAATTGAAACAAGAGCAGTAAAATGTCAAGTGTATCTAAGAACTAATTTTTACACTTACTATTTCTTTGGAGCAAAGAAGAGGAGGATTGTTAACTCAGTTATCAAAGTAACTCATGATCAATGCAGACAGATGATAAAAGACAAACGATCTTTTCAAGGAAAACCTTTAATGGTGAAAAGAAACACTTGGATCCACCAAGATCAGTTTCCTGCTGCCTACACATGGCCAACAACGACCAAGGTGCTGGAATACACCACAATTATCCAGTTTGGCAAAGCATATTGGCAACCTCCTAATATGAAAATTACAACTAATCTGGACTACCTGGAAGATTGTTTACCAGGGCAGTCCTATTGTGAAACAGAAGAGCAATTATTGTCTTTAGGAACCTCAAGAATAATTACACACTTGGGCAACAATCACCATGGATAAAAATTAGCAACAGAATTAGTTGTATCAAATTTGCTGGTCACTATTCTTGTCCAGGGTATTCTATTCTGGACATCCCTTATCAAGATAAGTTTATTGATGGAATTGGTGGTCCTGGAACAAAAGTACTAGTACCACTGGAGGAACAGAGTTTAATACAGGAAACAAGCAAGGAACACCTATACAATTTGCTACAATATCAGAAGATTGGCAAAAATGAAGAAAAACGACTATTAAACTATCCCAATAAAGTTAAAGAACAAATTATACTATACAAGCGAAACAACCCCTTACCAAGTCTTAACCAATGGTACAGAGAAACAAACACAAAGTATAAACTAATGAGAAATAAAGGCACACTCAAGGAAGTTGTGATATATCATCTACAACAACCCATTAGTCCATCTTACTGGGAGCTGGATAACTATTATATCCAAGAAATGCTGCAAGCAGTCAATTGGACAAGGGCAACAAGACAATCTGTCACGATTTCAAAATATGTATACAGTGAGAAAAGAATCAAAAAGAAGGTATTACCAACATTGGGCATATGGTATAAAGGACCACCAGCCAGAGAATTTAAGATTACCTATGAAGGAATTTATTTTACTCTACACATGAGAATGGCTAAAAAGCAGATGAAGAAGGAAGCAAAACTGAAACATAAGATAAGTAAAAACCCATACCACAAATTCCCATTGGAAATGAGAGAAGCTGCCCAAACATCTACCTTACTACATGGTATTGATTCAAATTTTAAGAATTTAAAAAAGTTTACCCAACAGCTGTCAAGTCTTCTCTGCAATCAATTTGTTCAAAGAAGCAGAATGATGGCATTACTAGCAAATTTGGATCCTCAATTGACCACAGTGTTAACAAATGAGTTGGGAATGCACAGTAGTCAGATGGGAGAATTAGCTATAATTAAACAATGTTCACCAATAGCCTCAACAGAAGTAGTTTGTGACTTAAGCATGATAAAAAAGAATAACAAATGTTCTCAATTTTTACTTGTCACCATGAACAACCTGCTTTTCCAAGTAGAACCAGTTACTCATGTTTTACAGCAAGTCAATCCTGAAGAGATTACCTATAATGAGTGTAAGTCTAACAAGTTATTCTACAAAACAACTCACAACCCATTAAATCCTATAAGAAACCAACCAATGAAAGACAAAACATATGTGTATTATTCAGAAAGAGGATGCAGATTTCACACTGTGTCTGCAAAATCCATGCAGTTACATATCCACAATCACCTTTCTGAACCAAAAATTGAAATTGCCAGATTAGCTGATCTACTCCACCATGGGGTAAAGAAGGATATTGCATACCAGCACTCAAAAATTAAGCAAGTTATCAGTTCACTGGAACAGAAGCAGGCAAGGTATGATAACATGGTCACTGTTGCAGAGAAAAATGGCATTGTACCCAATTTATCTGGAATTAAACAGTTTTTCCATAGTTGGTACTATAAACCTGGGAAAACACTTTATGTTATCATACGAAATATTTGTTTGAGTATTGTAGTGTCAATGGTATGTATCATCATTTTCAACTATATTATTGGAAGAAGAAAACAAAGAGAAGAAATTGCTACCCCAAGTGAGAGCACAGATAACTCTCCTGAAAACCCAAAACTAATGAAACAAAGTTGTAGCTTTAGTCAACATCAAACTAATGAAGAAGAACAACCACCTGTAATTCTCATTAAATCAAGATGAAGGGACTCATCTTCACAAAGAAGGGGGAAGTTGTACAACTTTGGTTATATTTTACATCCTTGAACTCTATTATTTTATGCAACATATACATGTACATCTTAAAACCTACGCAAGAAAATGCTATAACATTGGCCAAACATAAGTCTGATTAGTCAGCTTGAAGGCTCATCTTTAATTACCAATAAAGGTTTGGCCAAGTTATAATTTAATTAACTTGCCTAGGGTGTGGCCAAGTTATAATTCAATTAACCTTCCTAAATGTTGAACCTTGTAACATCCTGTTACTAAAGATAAATATGAACTACACATTTTGGCAACTGTAAAGTGATGATTGGATGTCAGAGACAAACCTCAAAGTATATAAATCCTCATTATTCTCATTTGGCATGCAGCTTCCATCTGGACCCAAGGACCTGGGAAAATCATCTGGAAACAACCTCCACTGGAACCATCCATCTACTCCTCAACATTGGAAGACAGTTTGGTAATTTGGCAACCTGCTATTACAAACTATCTACTCTGCTATTGAACTCTCATATTGTTACTTGCTTAAGTATTATTATTGCGAATAAACCATTTTAATTTAAACATTTGTTTAAAGGTTCGAGTAGAACCAGTATTGTTATAACTTGCAAACGCATAGATTTTGCCAGCAAGAGCAGTACAATATACTCAAATGTGAAACATGGAAAAATTTGATGATTGGATAATTAATTTATCTTTATAAATAATCATTAATTGGTGTTATTGTATAGAACTAACCTAAGTATGTATTCTTATTTTCTATACTAAATCATTGGCAAACTAGTGAAAGAACTATTTATAGAACTAATTATAGCTATTTGATTGACAATTATCAAAAACACTCAAATTATGTAGACCTGTATAGTAGTAAGTTAATAACTTTAGTAATCATTACTAATAACTCATTTATTGCATTAAAAATAATTATTCTCCTATGCCTATTTTATTGATAAATAAAATTTTGTCCACACATTTCATAAAATTTCTTAGCTAAATACAGATTTGGGCAACTGATCAGATGCTGAATTAAGAGAATTTCAAAATGTTAAACATGTTAAAAGTGCAAAATTTACTTCAATAAGTTAACAGACCCTTCAATACATCCCTTCAATCATGTTATCAGTTGTTAAGAGTGCATTTCTAGTCTTCTAAACCAGAAATATTCATCATGTAGGGGATTTATTCCAGAACATGTTCTTATCAAAACAAATGTACATGAATTGAATTCTATTAGATAAAAAAAATGTTTATCATATTTAGATTTACAAATTGTGAACTATCAACCTTTAAAAGGGTATATAAACCCACAAAATTAACAGTTGATAGTTCAGTTCTCTATCTGTCAGCTGGTTGTTTAAGCTAGTTAGAAAACTGAAGTATTAACTGTTAATTTAAGGTTTATATATTCTTCAAAGGGTTGATAGTTCACAAATTTCAATGTTCACATAAAGAAAAGTAACATTTTAAGACAAAGTAAAGTTGTAAATATGGTCATGCTGTTTATTGTTTTCCTCTTCTAAATAATAATTGAATTTCACAGGTTGGACAGTTGCATAAGATGTAACAATTTTAATACAGCAAGTCCAACAATCAAGAAAACATGTGGATTATATATTTGACCCATTTTGTATTCTACTTTAATAAATCTAATCAACTATCCTGTTTAAAAAACTTAGCATCAGTGTATGCAGAGGAAGCATGTCTAAATAATCCATATTAATAGTATTGTGTATACAACACTATTGAATAGTGATTTAAAATCTAAAATTCCAAATAAAACCATAATTAAAGTAATATCAATTTAAGCTAATAGATTGATATATTAATCCAATTGTAATATTAAAGTTATTTTGTAATTTAATAAAACATGTGGCTGCATATTGTAAAAGCATAGCCTTGGGCGAAAGTAGGTGAAGCCAGCTAATCTATAGCAGTTTTATCAGCACTCTCCAATACTAGTTCAATACTATCTGTTTCAGAATAATACTGATGAATGGATGTGTACAATATCTCACATTGTTGTGGAGCTCATCTGCTATATTTCTTCTCCTTTTATTTTTCAACAGATATTATTGTTTCTATCATGAAGAAAGCAATCATGCTCAGTGTCTTCTTAACAGCTTAATGATGAAAAGATGATAGAAAGATATTTTTTTGTATTTTTCTGGTTGCTGGCTGTGATTTTCCTATTTCTTCTTTGTTAATCTTTTTATAGATGTCAATGTTACCTTTACACCATAAATAGAATGCTGCTGCACCTGCACTTGCCTCCTTGACTTCTTGCAGATTTAATTCACAAATTATTTGTTCAGCTCTGAGAATGATTGCTGGATCTACAGTTAAGATTTTAAGAGCTTTAATTTTCTTTAAAATAGAATAAGAGCATGCATATTTAATAAAAACTTGACATTCTTTCCATTCATCAGTTTGTCCTTCATCAATTGATAAAATCAATAATGTTGATTTTATAACCAGATGTACAACAGCAGGTGGTTGATTATACTGATTTAATTCTGCAATACATTTTGCATCAAGTTTTAAAATCCTGTTTTGCAAACCACAAATTTTTTCTAAATTTGCTTTTAATTCATTAGCTTTTGATAAATCTTTAATTAATAAAGGATTTATTGGTTTAACAGAAGCTTTGTCTATAGCTACTTTTAACTTTTTATAATCTTTTTCTTCATATGCCTTTTTCAAATCTACAATATTTTTAATGATATTTCTAACAATTTCAGTATCTAGATGTGAAATTTTAATTACCTAATGCCTTCTTTGCTACATCTTCCTGATTAGTATGTTGTTGCTGTGATTTCTCTTCCTTTTCATCATTTCTATTACCTGGCTTTCCTGCAGTTTCTTCTGAATTATTTACAATTTTTTTTGACATTTCTTTACCTTCTTCATTTTCATTCTCCTTTAGAAAGAAATAATCCTTTTACAAAAGAGAATAAATCATTATTTACAAATATCTTACATTTATTTTAAGAGTTTCATCCTCTCCAACATCAGAGTCATCAGCTGGTAGAAATTCACTGATATAGATAACTTCTTCTATTTTTAATGACCAATCTATTTCACCAATTTCTTCTATATTAGTAGCATTTTCAATTGTCTCAAATTGAACATTTGGCACATATTTCATTACTTTAATAAAATCATTTTCATCAGATACTTCATTTTTAGAAATATCAATTGTTTGTGAAGCATTTATCTCCTCTATATTTTCATTTTTACTAATAGCTTGACTATTCTCAATTGCAGGTTTATCCAGTTTACTGTTAATTTCACTATTCCCTATTACAGGTTCAGCCAGTTCACTAGTGGTTTCACTATTCTCTACTGCAGGTTTATCCATTTTCATAATTGGATTTTTAAAAATTTTTATAAATTAAAATTTCAGTAAAAATTTTTGCATTTTTATAAATTTTTGCTCTAATAACTAAATCTCCAAAATTTTCACCAGTGTCAATTTCACATTCCCATATATCATTAAAGAGGTCAAAATGAAAAATTTCATTTACACAACAGGCAATCATTTCATCAGCTTTAAAACCTTCAATCTGTATTAATACTTTTTCATTTGAGTAGAGTTTTCTAAATGGTTGAAGAATTTTATGAGTTTCACTAATTCTCCATTTATCAGTAACAATTGGAAATTGAAATGAATTTGTATTAGATTCAATTGCATAAAAATTAGAATTATAGATCAATTCATAATTTTTTCTGGAATTTAATTCTTTTCCTTCAATTTCAAATTTATACATTCCTGGTAATGGAAAATTGATGTAGAATGTAACATCTTCATAACTATTTACAAAGAATGAATACATAGATAAATCATGTCCTTCATTGTTTTCATCATACCATTTTAATTCAATTTTAAATTGACATGATATCTTTTTAAATATCTTAAAATGTATATTTTTAGAACATTCTTGATAAGATTGGAAATTATCTTCCATCCTTAATTTTAACCTAAAGAAATGTGTTTGTTTGCCAATAGTTCTAGTTCCATTATCTGGAAATTTTAAAGTATAATTTGCTTTTTCTTCACTTTTAACAATATGTGAAGTAATAGTAGGAAAACTTTTTTCTGGTACTTTTTCAAAAAATTTAAAACATAAACAATTACAATTATGTTCAATTTTTCGTTTTTGTCCACAAATATTTATACCATATTCTCCTTCAGATGGAAAAAAGAATCTTATAGGTCCTAGACCATTTTCAAATATTGAGATGCAATATTGTTGCAGAAAAGAAGAAGAATACTTAATACTTGTAATTTCCACAGAAAACTCATATTCATTATCATCTCCATTAAAATGAATCTCTGTATAATTTTTATTTCATGAAGTATACATACCAAGTACAGGGAACATTTTTGTAAAATTGCATTTTCTAGCTATATAATTTGGTCCAAGTTCAGATAGATTTGTGTTTGGAAATGGAGGAATATATATATTATCTCTTTTTGTGTATTTAATAATGTAGTCAGTACACCATTTGCATGCAACAGGTTTTTTGAAAACTATTATTTTACAAAATGGTTAAATGAATGTAGATTTTTTTAGGATGTGGTAGAAAACGGCCATAAATGTATGGTTTTACCCTAACCCTAACCCAGCCCTTGTTTTTGGCTAATTTTTTTGAATACCCCTAACCCTTAGATGGGACCCTCCTAAGAACATATCAACAGTTATCTTATTCCTCCTGACCATTTCCCAGGCTGAAATCTAACTTTCAAATATTTCATTTATGGCTGTTTTCGACCAGTCCCATTTTTTTAGTATTATGTAATTTCTGAGAAAAAGTCTCTTTAACAAAAATTACGCAATAAAGTGTTATTTATTAATAAAATCTTTTTTTGGGACTTCTTTACTTTCTAATTTAAAACAGTTGGTTTCTCCAAAAATATCAATAGTTTAGAATGGATTCTAATTGGACAATTTTTCAATAGTATTGTTTATAAATGTTTTAAAAAGTATTTTTTAAATATACATTTCTCAACTCATTGTTGACAATGACAAATGGCATTAAAACTTTTCAAGAGACAAAACATCTTCTGTGCAAACTATGTTACTGCAACATTGCTAATGTCTTGTTAATGCCTTGTTGTCATGTTGTAAGCTGTAAAAACTGTATATTAAATCTACCAAAACCTAATTGTCCATCTTGTAGGTCATTTATAAGAGGTTATGTGCCTATTTTGAGTGATTTAGAGGATATTGACTTTGGTGACTGTACTTTCCTGCTGAGGTTGTAGGTAAGTACTGGTCCAAATAGAACCGAACCAGGAGTAAGCCACTTAGAAGGGAGATTAGAATTGATGAAGGATGAATATAGAACCAAAACATAAGAATAATATAACTGTATTCTAAAGTAATACTAGACCTGTTCACTAAGGGAGTTGATTCAGGACTGAATGCCTGTTACTGCCTATGCCCTGCTTTTATACAATTACTTATCAGTTGTTTATGCCTTGGCTGTCAATAACAAGGGTCTAACCCCAGATAAGGATTGTTCACAACAAACAGGGTTAAGGGTTATCATATTATGCAATAGTGATGTAAACAACAACAACTTTGTGTAGGTTTCAAGGGTCAATTCTTACATCATATTTATGTAAATAAACACTTGTAACATGTTTGTTATGTAACATTTTATTCTTTGCCTATAAAAGGGGTTGATTCTGGCAGTTGGGTACCCTTTACGCTGGAGGCAACATCTACTTCAACACTTCTACCATATAGTAAGTATCATTCATAAAATATCTATAAACTATAGTTCATAAGTGTACAGTGACTAAATTTTAAATATTAAATGTTATTGTTTAGGGAGTTGGCAAAAAAATTCATGTTTCAACTATAAAGTGTGATCAGTGTGTTTTCAATGTATATATGTGAGTATTGACATATAAAAGAAATCAAAATAATGTTTGCAAAAATGACTTTTTGGAAAGTCTACCCACAGAGGATTATTGTTTTTTATTAATTAATTCTAAAGAAATATATGAGGATTTCCATTCTCTGGAGATTCTAAGTTCTGAATATTAAAAACCACTACTAAACCATTTTATAATTCTTTATTTGTCAGACATTTTAAATAGCAAGTCAGTGAAATTTATTTAGAATGAATAAAATACATTATTGCTTGGATACAACTCATCAAAAAATCAACTTACACTATGGGAATATCTACTTTAAGAATAGAGACAGTAATCCGAAATGATATATGCTTTTGGAAACCAAAGGATGTATACATTTTAATCTGTATGGGAATAATAATTGTGATTTATCTCTATCAATTGATTATCAATTATATAAAAAGTTCATAAGACACCATTAATTGATTATCTTTGCTCTGGAACTTTTCACAAGGAATGTGCTGGAAGGCAAACCATAGCTATAGTATACATTTTACTTGTCAGAGAAATTGCTTCATAAAGAGATCAAATTCATTTAGATAATTCATCAAATTTTCAATTTTACAATAACTCTTAATTGCATTATCATCATCATATTTGAATATGATGGCTTGGACACCACTTGTCTATATTGGTTGAGTACAATTATAATAAAAAATTGAAAAATATTTTTAATATAACAAACTTTCCAAGGAATTTCAAATATTCTAAATGATACTAGTGATAAAGCACCATTAAGTGGACTAATTACTGGAATTATTCTATCTATTGGAAATATTTGTCATTTGAAAAGTCAATCACTATCAACAATTTAAATTATTCAATTCATTCAATTGTTACTGATGCTAAAATAGTTTTTAACATATTTAAAATTTGCCATCAAAATCAACAGTTTTTTAAAAAATCTATCAACTTTGAAAGACTTCTTTCAGAGGTAAGAAGAGAAAAATATTTCTAAAACAGTGGGAATTATTCCATTTCTACACTTTTCTCCTTACCTAATCCTATATTTAAAATTTAAGAAAGTATATATGAAAACAACAGTCCAAATTATAAAAATATTTCTATAATAAAAGAATACATTCTGGTGTCTTTTAATTGGTTGAAAACAAGATTCCTTTACTCAATTTTTCATGTAAAATCCTATTTCCAGAACAAATACACATTGTTTGAATAAATTATAATTTAATATGAAGTATAGAAGATTCGAGAATTGATTATTTGAATATATTAGTGATAGTCATTATTAGAACAATAATTAAATTAATTTTTTAGAGGTTTTGTCCTCTTTATATTTTTCATTTTCAATTAGTCAATCTTTTTTTTATGTGAAGCCATTTATGAAAATTGTCAAGTTTCATAATTATAGTAGCTACTTTCATACAACAATTTCAAAATTGTTTTAAACATAATAACTGTAAAAAAACAAACTCAAGAAAACAAAACTTCATAATATGAGAAATTCAATACTACTCAGTTCAAGATGGCTACATGTAACAATTGTTGTGTTAAATAGTTGTATTTATTGTCTGTCATCGAATTATTGTGTAGAAAAAAAAATTGGAATTTACAATGAAACCAAGTTTCCAGTTTCACAATTTTCTGATCATTTGCCTTATGGAGATAGAGAACCATATCATGTAAGAATTTCAGATGGTAGATTAACATCATGGATGACTGTTCATTATGGAAATGGATGGGTACAAATATATCTAGGTCAATATGAAATAAAAAATATTTCACAATAGAACATTTAATTGCTTTTCAGGTGAGATCTATGATATTCACAGCCTTGAAATTAGAGGAGATTGTTGGTGCAGTGATGGAAACTACGAACCATATTATACATCAACTTTCAAATTATCATATTCATTGAATGGAGGTCAAATATTTAATTATGCAGATGAAAACGGAGTAGATAAAGTTGTTTTAAAAATTTAAATTTTAAAAGTAATTTTAAGGATTAATAATTAGGTTATTATTATTTTTTTTTGAAACAGATCTTTAATGGAAATACAATAACAACATGGAATATAATTAATAAAATTAATTTCAACAAGAAAATTCAAGCTGATACATTAAGATTAACCCCAATGTCTGGTTTCTATGCAGCAACAGCTTTTGAATTATATGGATGTGGTAAGTTTTTCTTTGTTTTTTGTCTGTATTTAACCAATTCATACCATTCCGTATTTGCTATACGTAGAGTGATATTAGTTGGAAAACCCATACTCATAAACTCTCCTTTAAGAGCATTATGAACATCAGCGAGTTGTTTTTCAATATCTTTTTTTTTTAAATAACAAGACTAAAGTTAATTTGAATTTAAAAATTTAAATATAACCTGGATTATATATTGCATGAATGATAACATTTTGTTTTCAGAAACAAATTCCCATATTTCCAATTTAAATACTGATGAACAGTGTCTTGTAGGGAGAGAGACAAAAAAATAACTTTTAGGTGTAACTGTAATCTTTAACTAAGTATTCTATTTCTGTTTTGAGGGATTATAGTATGTTTAATAATTTTCTCTTTCACACAATATTGTAAATTAAACCTAAAGGTAAATATGCAGACTTATTCAACAATTTCCCATTATGGTAGGATACAAAAAAAAGGGGCTAGACAAAAATATCCTTGTCTGGATGTATTAAAATGTTTTGTTGAAAACACCACCAGGACATGCTACAACTTGGTCTCAGCTATTTTTAAAACCTTCTTAACAACTGTAAACATTATTAATAACACAAGTTGGATTTTTTACTGCCAGATGGAATTTCAACAGCCAGTGTTTTGACAGTAGAAAATATTCTATGGTCAAGTTCATTATCTGGCTCATGAATAAGACGTTTTTTTTGTTTGTATGATAAAAGCTAAATGTACAATATCCCTACAGTCTTTATAGCCTTATAAAAATCTCGATAAGGCTTAATATAGGCTAAAGAATAATTGGCTTCAAGAACCAGTTGCTTCTTATTCCTAATTTTGTTTGTATGAGCAATTAGTCAATTTTTTGTTATTTTTTTAAACGTTTTGTTAAAGAACAAAAAAGGTCTTTTAAAGGAATGAAATCAAGCCAATTGATTGGCCAGCAAGGATTTAAAGAAGTGTTAAAAATTGCCTTACCAATTTCAAGTATTGAAACAATACAAGAGCTACTGCATTCTTTCATCAATGTTTTGAATTATATTGCAGGTAAGTGGAGACTTTGAATATTTTAAAAATTCTTACTAAAAATAATATCACCTCAAAAAATTAATGTAAAATTTTTTTGCCTTGTTTAGTTATTCAGTTCATAATCCTGATGAAGTACTCATAAATTGAAAACAAATCACCTTCTATGATCAAGATACTTATCTTACAGCTGAAAAACTTGATTCCCTAAAGTCAACACTATTCATAGTAAATTGTACAATTTTTGATGCTATAACATTAAGTCTTGATGTTCCAATAATGCTGATCCATGGTCTCTGCATCAGGGCAATCCACATTTTTAGACAATTGTTCTGGATTATCCAAGTCTAATGACTAAATCAATATGTCATGATGTTTCTGGTTCACCTGAAGATTATTTACATATTGTTGGCTTTAGTTCAATGGGAATTCAAATTTATGGACAGCTAAAAGATGATTACCAACATTAGGTTTACCCAGAAGTTCAAGCAGACAATAACATTGAACCAAAGTATAGAAAAAGAATTTATAAGATTTATATTTTACTCGTATCACGAATTATTATAATAATTTTGTTACAATTTATTTATAACTTCGTTTGGCTCTCACCTGTACTGTCACGGGGTCAGGACTTTCGGCGCCAGGACATTTTTGGCCCATTTTAGGACATTTCGTCCCATTCGAGGCAATCATGCCAAAGGCATTGTGTCTCACTTGAAGATAGGTTAAAAGTTTTTCTTCTTGCTACTCATCAGAACATAGACCAATGGAACTTGTTGATATTAATCATATTTTTTCAAGAATCCTGAATTGAAAAGATTTGATAAAATGGATCTCTAACAACTTTAAATGTTGCATCAATGAACCAAATTTTACATATATCTCTTAATAAGAAATCCATTGGAATTTCATTCAGATTGATTTCAAAATCAAAATCTCTAGGATGCTTTGGTCTTTTATCTCTTTATATCAAGAAGATTTTCATCTTAATGATTCTAGTTCTGGCAAGTCTTCTTTAAATTTTAGGATAATATCATCTTTTAACAGTTTTTCCATTGTCACCAGTTGCCATTTCTTTCAAGTCCATTCTTGATTGAAGAACATTTTCCAGATTTTAATGCAACTTATGAAGATGATTTTCATTTCTTACAACAAACTTTGATCCTTTTTGTAATATGTATGCAGGACAAGGAGCTTGTTTAAACTTAGTTGTTTAGAACTAGAAACTCATTTACTCAATACATTTTCTTTAAATGAAATACCAGCCTTTTGTTGATTAATTTCTACTGAAATTACATTTCTTGAGACTATTTGTGTAGGAACTTGAAAGATTCCATTTATTTGAGTACTTTGGTGAGTTGATAAATGATTGGAAAGGACGAATACTGTTCTGAAGAAGCAGAAATTCCTACAATTACAATACAACAAAGTACACTGGTATCTCTTACTCTGAAAATATTTGGAATTTTATAATAATTCTTTTACATATCTGAAATTACTATATTATATTACTTATTGTACTCTCCTGCTGGGGTTGTAGGTAACCATATTAGGAGTTTGGTGCCATTTACCCCAGAGGCAATATCTAGTGTCACATATTTCCAGATGCAGCAGCATTCACTGACAGACACTTGTTGACTCACACGCACACACTGACACACACACACTGACACTAAACAATGTTTTGTTCATTCTCCCATGAACAAAATTTCACCCACTGGCCTTTTGCTGGGCAGTCATAAACAATTCTCATGTTTTCTTTATTTGGGTTCAGCACGCCATGATGTGGTATGAACCACTTTGTTGTTCCATTTTTTGCATTTTTCTTTGCATAACCCTTTTCAAGGTACTCCTTTATCCCTTCGTTGTATTGCTTCCCGTATTCTATGTCTCTTGTAAACTTCTTCTTTAGACCTTGTAGCCTGCTGTAAGCCATGCGTCTGTTACACTGTAGTTCCATTTGTTTCCCATTAAAAAGAATAGGTGCATACACCTTTCCATCTTTAAAGTGTATTCTGTTTTCTAACTGTTTGACCCAAAGTTCATCATTTGTTGTCAGTTTCTGTTCCTTTGTCTCATTCCTATTCTTTAATATCAAGGCAATTTTTGTTGGTTGCCTTTTTTCTGTCCTTCCGACCAACAATTGACCATCCCAATTTAGAATGCATAGCAGTGGACTCATCAACTGTCCCTTCCAGAATCGTTCTTGGGGCTATTAGGTCAATGTAGTCGCAACCTATTAAAAAATCCACCTTATAATTCATCAATTCCGGTATGTCTAAGTTTCTTAGATATGGCCATTTTGCTCTCTCCTCATCTGTTATGGATCTTTGATCAATTGTGGTAATCTCTGGATATTCAAGGGCTACCAAATTCCTTTGTTTGATGCTTATCTGATATCTCACTGCTTTGTGTCTCTCCACTCTTCCCATCATTGCAAGGTTGACTTCTACTGTATCTATAGGCTTCGCATTGATTCTTTTGGCTGCCCTTTTTGTAATTATTGTCATATCGGCTCTGGTATCTTGAATTGCAATGAGGTTTCCATTCTCAGTTTCCACCTTTAATGCTGTCATCCCATTCTCTCTTTCAATTATTGGGGCTTTCATCATCAGTATTTTCTTTTTACTGCCATTTCTTTTTTCGCACTGATGCAGCATGTTGCTCTTTGTGGTTTTACATATCCTACATCCTGGTCCCCAACAGTCGGATGTGCTATGGCTACTTGCCATACAGTTTTCACATAAGTTCAACCTTCTAACTGCTTTGCTATGGTCTTTGATACTCATCGTTATGAATTGTAGGCAGTTCCTTAAAGGGTGTGGCTTCCCACATATATAACAATCTATTCCCTTTCTTTTATTGCTGCCCTTCCCGAAGGCTGTCAGTCTTCATTGCTTGCTGCTGGATAATTACATTTTTTAACCCACAGCTTTGGGCTTGCATGAACCTTGCCATGTCATTCACTGTGAGTTTCGATTCAGCTGTTAACTGCTCATCTTTCCATCTTGTTCTTAGTTGTGTGGTCATGTTGAACTTGCTGGCCACAACTTGGATCGCTTCCAACTGTTCACTTCCTAGATCATCTCTATCTTTATAATCCTCATAAACCTCCCTCAGTATTTGGCTTAGTTCGTCATGTTTTCGAATGTTACCATCTGCCACTCTGCCCAATTTTTCTAATCTAGCAAAAGCTGTGCCACTTTTTGTTTTTATTTCCCCGTATTCTGAGCGTAGGAATTTCATTGCACTATTGTAACCATCCTTTGATGATGATCTGAATCTTTCTACCTCTTCTTGTAACTCGATGCCCAAGTGCGTATGCAGGATCTCAAACTTTGCCCATTGTGGAGCTTGTTGGTACTGAGACATGATGCTTTCATGCCTCTCCACAAAATTCTCGCACATGTCTGTTTCTCCATTAAATTTTATTAACATGTCTGGCAGCATTGCTCTCGTCTGTAAGCTGCCTCTTCCCATGCTACTCTCTTCCTTTACCTTATGCCCACTAAGTTTGGCTTCCATTCTCTCCAATCTTTCCCTCAATTCTATTATTCCTGATTCTGGGCAATCATTACTTGCCTCCTTTTCCAAATCAGGTCTTATTGGGTTGGCTCTTCCCTTATGCATAGCCTCTTCCACTGCACTGACCACCGATGACCTTAATGACATAGCTAAAAATTCTTCTCTTCTTATCCTATCATCATCATCCTGGGCTTTCTCTTCTTCATGTCTTTTTCTTTCCCTTTCTGTGGCCTCACCCACGGCAGTGGTTATAGTGGATCTTATCATTGCACTTAGCATTTGCTGGTTATTTTTTATCATGGCTTGGTCTTGGGCTCTTTCCTCTCTCTGTCTCTCCTTCTCCAACTCCATGGCCTCGCCAATTTCATCCATTATTTCTTCCTTTTTGTCAGTCCACCATTCTTCTCCTTTCACCATCCAATCTGTTAGGTCTTTGGAAGGTGGGTATTCTTCCATCTTTGGGGTGTCCTCTATTTCATCATCAATGCTATCTTCCATCCTATGAAAGGTGCATCCCTCTTTTCGTGCAGTCTGGCATTGCTTGCCAGACATTGTATTTTTTAGCCTGCCTGTATCGACTTGCATCATTGATAGGTCATCATCATCACTTTCGTTTGCAGTTACTGCACTGTTTCTCTTCCTTTTTCCTGAAGACATCCCTCTTTCACAGGAACGGCTGCTGCTTCGTGTCAAGCCATGTCTGTTGGCTTGGCCCTTTGCTGCCCCAATATAGATATTATTTATATCTGCTTCAATATTCTCCTTTCTCACATCGTCATCAATGTTCTTCCCTTGTGGATCGTTGATCCTTGGTGAGTAGCCATCTCAATTTGATAAGTCCCATAGTATATCCTCCATCATCCAGGCCCGTTTTAGTGTGCCCCATGAATCTATTAATAGTCTCCAGTCTTTGTGCTGCGGTCATGCTTTGTACTTTCTTTTCCATGGCAAATAACTGTTTTTTTTTCTTGTAACTTTACAAGATTTATGGTTACTTGTATCACGAAATTAAGTAATAATTTCGTTACAATTTATTTTTAAATGTTTGTTTGGCTCTCACACTGTACTGTCACATATTTTCTTTTTTATACCTCACACAGTTACTCTTGTCATTTAAGTGTGCGTTTGATTCTACTCATCTGGCTGTTGACTTTGTTATGTTTGCGATCTGACTTGATATCAAGTCAGACCAGATTTAGGAGTCTGACTTTAGGTCACCTGCCAGATGCAGCAGCATTCACTGACACACACACAATGACACTAAACAATGTTTTGTTCATTAACGTTCTGTTCACATTACATGTTATGAGTGAATGTGAGTCAGTAAATGTATGTCAGTATGTGAGCATCACTTAAGAAGGGAGTTTGACTTAGCCCAAAGCCGGGACAGTCTAGTTAACTTAATGTTATATCACCAGGTAAATAATGACATGGCACAACATGGCATGAATGTGGCAACACAGATGAGCACAGTCAAACACCCAGTTAAATGACACTAACAAGGTATAAAAGGGAGTGAATGTAATAGAATGGTGTGAGAGACCAAGAGTACATAAAATACAATTCTCATTTTCTATGCTTGCTTTTTCTGTCTGCAGGAAATTAAAAGAATGACTGATGATTCAAAGCCAGAGGAGATAGTTGTTGATTTTGAAAAAAGACTCTGGAAAGCTCTGAAATCTATTTATCCAGCAGTATTCATAAGAGGGGTGTGCATTTCATTGGAGCCAGGCTGTGTAACCTAACCCAAACAAACAATACAAAAATTATAAATAATAACTCACAGGAGAGAAGGGTTCTCAAAAAAATTGTATAATCTTGTAATATTCAATAATCCAATTCAATACAAATGTTTCAATGTAATAGCATTACATAACTTAGAGAAAAATGGTAAAAACATTACAATATATATATCTTTCAAAAATATTAATATTTTATTCTATAAATAAAGTAAACAGCAAGAGAAAAATGTTTCTGATTATAAGTATCAATAATTATGCCAAGTATATATTTAGCCAGGCATAGGACATTTTTTCCTGACCCCGAAAATCTTTTTTGCTTTTAGGTAAGCAGTATAGATCCAACAGTGTAATAACTGGAGCAGGTGGAAAGCTGTAACAACTAAATGGGAATTGGGGTATAACAAAAATGAAACAAGACAATAAAATTTTTAGTTTCTGCAATGTCAAATATCATTTCGATATTATCCACTGTTTATCTGAAATATCTGATTAGACTACATTCTAAGAATATTTGGGTGACTTTTAAATAGGCTCACATTATAAAGAATACTCAGAATTGTAATAAACCATAAAAAAGTATTTTTCACTGTGAATAATAGCTGATCTTTATATATATATATATTTTTGAAGGACACTTTGTTGAGAACTTGAACACAATGAGAAGCTTTTTTGGAGACATTTCCTACGCTGAAATTGTCTTTCGCCTCTTTGATAGACCATTAAAGTTACATTTCATCGTTAGGCAACTATTTCTAGCATTACTTCTTAAAATTCCATAACTTCCAAAAGTTGAATAGTGGCTTACTAAGGCCCGAGTACATTTACTCAGGAGAAAAAATTCCGTATATATTTTTAAGATTCCCTGACAGGATACACTATTGTCCCGATAGTGTTTTGGTGTACCTTCAATCATATATGTTGAATATTTTTTATCAGTCTTTAGATAATTTTGTACTAATTCACTATCTAATGCAAAATATAAAATTGTTGACTTTTCATCTCCTTTAGGTATCATAGGTTCAATGTTTAAAGCTTCCTTAACACATCTCTCCGACCATGACCTCGGATGATTATATTCAATCCAACCAGTTCTTATCTGAATGCATATTATGTTCTTATATCTGTTGAAAATTTTCTTGTGCTTTTCAATCTCCTTTAACAAGCTGCCTTTCGGTTTAAATAATTTGTCGAAGTAGCGTAAAAATATCTCAGTGTCCGTTTTATTTTGTCTTATGAATTTTATATTTGGAAATTGAACTAAATATTGTTGTTTAAAAAAGAAAGAACAGCTATATATACCAATAATTTTTTCATTGAATGTCATATTTGGATTAAAAGCTCTTGGAGCATTTGGTTTACAAGAATAAGTAACATATTTATGATTCTTCAATTTATGATTGTCAATCATTTGAACTGAGTCAAGAGAAAAAAATTTATTTAGAGGACAATTGACATTTGGATTATTTGAAGAGAGTAGAAGTGTTCTATTTAAGATTTCCGCTAAAATTTTACAAGATATTAATTCTCTTATAGTATTACCAAATCCTGATTTTATATCACAAAACAAATAGAATGTTTCATCATCTAAATTCTCAATTCCATATGGTTCCTTAAAGAACAAAAAGACAAACATAGTCCTATATTATTATGTAAAATGTTTATGAAGCAATATTTAACTTCATATTTCCCATTGTTGTCAGTGCATGTTTGCCACCTGGCGGGAAGCATATCAATTTCTTTGGCACAATATTCAGGTGGCTTGAACTTAAAAAATGCCCTTACTACTGTTTTTAATTCATCATCATTTTCGAATATTTGTCCACAAAGATGGTCATTTATTTTTTGGATTTATTTTGTATACACTCTGTATCTTGTGAAGCTTGTGTATCTGTTCCTGTAAATCTACTGATGTGTAAATCATAAAATCTCTAAATTAGGATATAAAATCAATCTTCTTCTAGTCAAAGTTTAGGGTTAATCTTTTTAATATCAAATTATACAGTTCATGTGAGCTATTGAAGCACCCTATCAATAGGTCATAGTTTGCTATTTCCCAATTTCAAGTTTTTATGCTTTTACGCAATAAGATTAAAGCAATAAGATTTTTTTTTACATATGAAATAATAGTTAAAAATATATATTTCTAAAATGTATGATTAATAAACCTGACAAAGCAATAACATATAGTCTAAACATTCTTTTAGTTTACCTAAAATATCTTTCTCACGCTATTAATATTATGTTAGAATGCTAAGCGAAATTTATAATTATATGACTAATCTAGAATTTCTAAGAACAGTATTGGTTAGGCCTACATTAGGCTAAATGTGTGGGCAATTGTCAAAAACATAGTATTATTCTTTTTTTTAAACTACATATCCCCTACTTTTTAACCTCTTTAAGAAATTTCAAAAAAAAAACAATGTTAAAACAGGGGGTTTGTCAGAAATTTCTATAATTATGATACAACAAAGTACACTGACCAAGTTTACAATTTTTTTTTAGAAACAATTATTTATTTTGTTACTGTTGGCAATCTCTTTAATTTATTCAAAGAAATGCATTTAGCTAAAAAAGAATCTTTTTTAACATGAAGAAAATTTTTTAATATTTGTCATATCAGAATTCACAATGTCTGGTTTTATGATGACTTTTTATATATCTTTAGATTTTTCATATGGATATTTGTGGCTCACAAAGTAATATATCTATGAAGTAATAGTATACACTTTATGATTAAACTTAAACTCTATTAGATTAGAATTTATTTACTCAATACATATTCTTTGGCAAATTGGTAAATAATTCAAAAGGATAAATATTAAGGTGTAGAGCAGGAAACTCGTACAATTACAATACAACAAAGTACAATTAGATTAATATTAATTAATATAAAATATCCTTTAACAATGAAAGAATTTGAAAAAAAAGGAAGAATTGTTTTCTGTTTAACACTTAAAAATACACAATGGGTTGCTAGCCAAATCTCTAACATTTTGCAGAACTTTCACTCATTAGGAATGTTTTTCTCTATCAAAAAAGACTTTTTTATGTTTTCTAGCCAAGAACATATTTATATCTACATATTTTTACACAAAATGAGCTTATATGAATAATATTTAAATATAGACTTGTAGTGAAGATCAAACTTAAGGATCAATATCTAGATAAATGTTCAATTTATAATTTAGATTGAGTTATACTGATAAAAACATGCTACTAATGAGCATAATTAAGAACAAATATAATTGGGAATCAGGTTAGGGTACAACTACACATTTGTAAACATTTTGTTTGGAATTCAATAAAAAATACTTATCATGCTCTGACATTTAAAAATAGGCCAAGTAGTTTCTTTAGAAAATATTTTTTATTGATAAAACACCTCTTTTCCTTTAAAGTAAGACAGGGAAGGAAAAAACAGTTTAAAGTAGCCACAATGAATACCACATCTACTGTAAAATTTGCATTGAAGATCTAGTTTACATTACTATGGGTGGTAATTTCCTATTATTTTTGATAAATGCCATAATTCTCTCCCTTACTTTAGGAAAAAAGAACAGCAAAACAGACCTAACCCTAACCCATAACTATGGAGGGTTGAAGCCTAGCTTAATATATCTGAAATTCAGAGTAATATCTGTGTTTTTTATATCCCCTAACCCTAAATTGGAGTCCCTCTAACAATAAATTCATCCAAATATTCAAACTAACCCTTTCCTAAAATGTTTTCAGGCTTGGAAATATTTGCTAACAGATACATTCGCATCCGACCCCTCTACATGGTAATAATTACTATTACTAATTCAAAGTAGTTATTCTGTATAGCTCAATATCTAAATAAACAATTTTACAAGGTGGCTGGGGACTTTTGGCTTATACTGTATATTTGGTTCACCCAAAAATTCTTGCCATTTTTATCTAACAGATAAAAGAAAAAAAAAGGCAAAATATCCTTATTCATAAATTTTAAGTAATGTCTTAGGTGTGTCTATTTAACTTCAAATTTCCCATTGTTGTCAGTGCATGTTTGCCACCTGGCGGGAAGCATATCAATTTCTTTGGCACAATATTCAGGTGGCTTGAACTTAAAAAATGCCCTTACTACTGTTTTTAATTCATCATCATTTTCGAATATTTGTCCACAAAGATGGTCATTTATTTTTTGGATTTATTTTGTATACACTCTGTATCTTGTGAAGCTTGTGTATCTGTTCCTGTAAATCTACTGATGTGTAAATCATAAAATCTCTAAATTAGGATATAAAATCAATCTTCTTCTAGTCAAAGTTTAGGGTTAATCTTTTTAATATCAAATTATACAGTTCTTTATAGGACTACATATATTGCACTGATCAAGGTTTAATGTGCTATAAAATGTTGAATTCTAAGTTACAATTCTAAGAAATTTCTAAGAAATGGCTTAAAAATATTTCAATAGAAAACTAAAAAGCCAAGTTGTTTGATTTCTATTCATTAAATAATAGCAAAATTAGTCATTTCTGAATAGTATAGCATATGAAAACGGCCATAAATGAAATATTTGAAAGTTAGATTTCAGCCTGGGAAATGGTTAGGAGGAATAAGATAACTGTTGACATGTTCTTAGGAGGGTCCCATCTAAGGGTTAGGGGTATTCAAAAAGGTTAGGCAAAAACAAGGCCTGGATTAGGGTTAGGGTAAAACCATACATTTATGGCTGTTTTCTACCACATCCATAACATATTGGCCTATAGTAGAATTACAGTATAACATCATAATAATTCATATCTATATAAAATATTTCCAACTGACAATTAAAGAACTGAAAACTGGTCAATGGTAAAAAATAAAAATGATAAAATTTATTTATTATGTGATGTCTGTAAATTTAAAAGAAACAATAATAGTATATTTAAATATCAAAATATTAGTCCTATGATATGTGAGACAATTAAAAATTAATGAAAAGAAAATCAATTCATATCTTTAAATTCCTATTCTACTATGTTTCTGGATATAACTACCATTCAAACATTTCATTACTGAAACCCTCTCATAGCAACACTTCTTGCAACTCCATACATTCCGTATGTTGAAGCATGAGTTAGAAGAAGTTCTGACAATGTGTTTAACCTCAAAAAAAAATTATGGCTTCTTATACCAAAAATTTTTTCCTTTTTAGCCATTAGTTTTTTAATAGTTTTTACATTAGAATAAAGAAGTTTATGAATAGGAAATGTATGATTTCCCAATTCATACTTGTTAACAACTTTAATAGATTCGAGAGTAAAATATGTATTAATGGGGCAGTCTTCATTTGGAATATTTGAATATATTAGTGCAGTTCTATTCAAGACTTCAGATAGAATTTTACAAGATGCTATTGTCCTTATTGTATTAGCAAATCCTTTTTCAGGTATACATAAGATATATAATTCTGTTGAATCCAAATTAATATATTTTTTCTGCTTAGAAAATTATTCTTAACAATTACTGATTAATTTCTGAAATTGTTTTAAATACCTGACTAGTCTTTAATTCTCTTTTATCATTAAAATCATTCCAATAAATACATTTATCACAGTGTTCTTTCTTGATATGTGTTATTATTCCATATAGACTAACTATTATACAAGCAACAAAAATACAATATCTTCTTGCTAAAAACATCCTTTTTCAAAAGTAAACAAAAAGTGAACAAAAATATTTTAGACTGAGTTGGTAGCTGAAAAATTACTTAAAATAGATATATCTATGTTCAGAGTGACTAATAATATCTATTATAAAGGATTTTTTTGTTATGCTTTATATTCAAATTTGATTGCCAGTCACGGCAAAGCAAACTAACAACTGTATGTTTCTTGTATAATTTATATTTCAATAACTCTTAATATATACGGAGTAAATATATTATAATGATTATTCACTGAGGAACAGATTCTGAACTCAAAATTTTAATATGCAACAATTGATAACAATGACACCTATATTTAGAATCTTACTACGATATTTAAAGTTTTAAAAAGCAAATTTTTATGATATTAAATTTTAGGCACTTTTATAACTAGCCATAGACACAGTCATTGTCCTGGTCGGGGCCAACAGAAAATGTCCCCAAGTGAGATTTTTGAAAGCAAGATTTCAGTTTGAAAAATGGTTAGCAGGAGTAAAGTAGCTTTTGATTTGTAGTTAGGAGGGTTCCATCTAAGGGTTAGGAGTAATCAAAAACGTTAGAGAGAGACAAGGGCTAGGTTAGGGTTAGGGTTAAACCATAAATTTGGGGATGTTTTCTGTCGTATCCGTCCTGGTCACTTATAAGAAAATTGAGGAATAGCACTACATATTTAAAAATTGTGAACAATGTCTAATAAAATTTTATTTGATTATGTAGAACACTAAATTGCATAAAAATTATTCAAATGAAGTTGCCATTGTCAGCCTACACAATTTGTAGAAATGTTATTGATCATAGCTATTTTGGCTATCAAAGCAGTTTTACAGAACTAAAATCTCTTACCAGCTTCATGTGACAGAGAATGTTTTAAAAAGTCCTTTTTCCCTTTTTTCAGAAAATAGATAGACTTTGCCAATCAAGGGTAGACAGACTTGAACTTTTCAATTATAAAAAACTGTCTTGAGATAAGGCTTAAAAGGTCCTAAACTATTTTGCTATATTACTATAATTAGATGAATAAAGAATTACATGAAAGATTTTTTTATATAGTAACAATAAAAATAAGAATGCACACAAAAAACATCCACAAAACATTGCTTTTACCCTAACCAAGCCCTTGGCTATACTTAGCCTTTCCCATTATCCCTAAGCCTTAGATGAGACTCCCATAACTAGAAAGCAGTTGCTATCTTCCGGGTACAGGAGAAAATGTCCACTGGAGAAAACGTCCACTGTTTGGAGAAAACGTCCAGTGCTTGGAGAAAACGTCCACTGGAGAAAACATCCACTATAGAACTTCAAAGTAAGATATAAGATATTTGATAGATGGAGTTTTTAGAATAATTTGACAGGAAAAAATGAATAATAAGAATTACAAATATTTAAATATTAATATATTGATTAAGTAAAAACAAGCATTATAACAAGAATGATTGACAACAGTGTAACAACATTAAAGAATAAAGGTATTTTAAACTTTTTAGAATCAAGCTGAGCAAATGTAACTTTCTCCAGGAAACAATTCAATTCCTTGGACACAGAATAGAGAAAATTGCTAGGATCAAAGAAGCAAACAAGCCTGTATTTGCAAATATTTTACTCAGTTTTTGTTGCATTTTGTGGATATTATAGAAGGTTTATTAAAGACTTTGCAAGAATTACCAAACCCCTACGAAATTTGATGATTTGGTTCTATTTGGACCAGTACTTACCTATAACCCCAGCAGGAAAGTACAATCATAAAACGAATAGCAAAAAAAACAGTTTAGGGCTTCAATAACTCAATACTGTGTAATTTTAAGGATTTGGCCAAAGTATGATTAATTAATTTTCTCAAGTGTTGAACTTTGTAACATATTGTTCCTAGACCACCAACAGTAAAGTAGTGATTGTATATTGGAGACAAACCCACAAGTATATACATCCTTGCTCTTATAGTCTAACTCTATTACCTTAAACTGGAAAGATCAACTGGAAACAACCCTTCTTAGACAGCACTCTACCCTTTTAACATTTGACATTAGTTTGCTAACTTTGCAACCTGCTATTACAAATTATTGAGCGGCAAAATGTCCTGAAATTGTAATATATTTATATCATATTTTTCTCTTTAGAATTTTAAGCGAAAACCTGAATTTACAGATAGTAAACGATACCACTATACTCTTACAATTAGATATAGGATAACAATAAAAATAAGGATGCAACAAAAAATGTCCACAAGACAATAATTTTGTCCTAACCTTAACTCAGCCTTTTCCTATACCTAGCCTTTCCCATTATACCTAACCCTTAGATGAAACCTTCCTAACTAGAAATCAGTTACTACATCTCTCCTCCTTAGTTGTTTACAAGCCAAGGCTAGTCTTGAATATACTCATTTGTGTCTGTTTTGCTGTTGAGCCCTAAAAAAGAGAGAATTATGACATTTATCAAAGATAATACAAAAATAATTCAGGTAGTTATGTAAACTGGATTCATTTTGATCTGCTTTTTCTTCTTCATTCATTTCAAATGAGTCCTCTATAAAATTATTACAATCCATGCTATTTACAATAGTTGTATCACCTTCCACTTTTTGATTTCAGAAACATTACCATTATTTGTGGCATCTAAATTGACATTTCCATCCAATCTCTTTAGTCTAATAAAACATGTTTTCTTGGTGATGATATTGCAAGATTCTAGCAAGTCTTCACTCATTTCTACTTTAATTAAAGAAATAAATAAAATATCTTAAAATCAATTGAATAATTACCTATACATGTATGATTGCAATATAAGCATTTCAATGTCATTTTGGGGAAGGATGTGACAGAAAATGTCCACAAATGAGTGATTTTACCCTAATCCTAACCCAGCCCTTAGCTGTACCTAACCTTTTCCATTACCTGTAACCCTAAAGGAGACCCTCCTAAGTACAAATCAGTTGCTGTTTTCTTCTGCCTAACCATTTCTCAATCCAAATTTTTGTCTTGAAATTTTTCATTTGTGGACATTTTCTGTCAGCCCCTTTGGGGAATGGTTCACAAAGATTGCAAATGTGAGGAGTTGGATCTTTAAAAAAGAGCTTATTAAATATAAATATAAATATAGATATATTTATGAAAAGACACCTACTTTGAGACACTTTTGGTGTCTTATCTTCTTTTGTCTGCCATAAAATCAAATGTCACAATTAGGACAAAGTGAAGCCATCTTTGAATTTAAGATTTCACTGGAAAACAAATGTAATAACCTATATAAGAAATAAACATTTTTTTAACATTAAAATTATACTCACAGGATTATGTCCTTAAAAGGCTAAGCAAATATAAAAATATTAAATTTTACCTTTACACTTTCAAATCCTGTAAACAGGAAGTAAGGGACTACTTTCCTAACACCTGGTAATGCAGAGTTTGATATCTACCAGTTTTTTCAAAAACTGAGCTTTAGTTTGCTAAGTAATGTAACTACAAAAAAGAGTTTCTCATTTTACAGTATATATATTTTATATACTTTTTCTTATTTCTTTTAGTAATGATAAAACTTGCTGTTACAAAAAGGAGACAACTTTTCCCAAAAAAAGGGACAAGTTTTCCCAAGAAGGGGACAACTTTTCTCTGACCCATAAATAAATATTTAAACAATAAAATAAAACTGAAATTAAAGATATTGAAGTTTCTATTCTCATTTTGTTTATCACATATCTTATTCTGTCAATCAAAATCAATTGTGGCTGTTATCAAATGGTTTATAGGCGTTTTAAAAAATAATAGGTCTAATCAAGTTTCTACATAAAATATTAGAAAATTTATAGACTGTACATTCAATCATGAATAGACCATTTTGATTTATAGATTGTCTTATATCATTTAAACAACACAGTAGATGAATCTACATTAAAACCTTTTTATGTGATATTTAACAGACATTTTCAATGTGAAAATAACATCCTGTTACTAATCATCGTTGTAATTGTCCTTTCCGATCATTTACCAAATCACAAAGTACTCAAGCAAATAGAACCATTTTGCATTCCTACACAAAATCATCTCAATTAATGTAATATTGTAGAAATTCGATCAACAAAACACCAGTAATTTGACTATTTCGAGTTGGGGTGCGAACGTACCTGGGTGTGAACGTACCCGGGTGCGAACGTACCCTGGGCGGGTGCGAACGTACCTGGGTACGTTCGCACCCTATTTTTATATTTATTTTATTTTTGAATTTTTGAATAAAAGATTTAGCTATAAATCTAAAAGTATGTATTTAAAAGACTAAATATTATACTAAAAAACAATAAAGCTTGACAAATGATATTTATGCTGGAGAGTAGATATGGGATGTCTGCATTAATAGATCAATTGATGTCAATTTGTTCAACTTGAAATCATCCCATAAATCAAAAATTTTCTTTTGGATGTCAATATACTTTTTCTTTTGATGTTTGTAAATCCTTTTTTCTGACAGTAATTTCTCATAAACTGCAATCAACTCAGACTCTTTTTTTAGCTCATCAACCAGCATGTAAAAAGAACCTTTAGCAGGCAGCTTACTATTCATTCTTTGATGCCATCCTTCACAATCATTATTGGTCCTAATAGACAATAGACAACAGTTGGATTTTGATAATAAATTCAGCTGATGGTTTGTTGCAAAGATTAAAATTCTTTCTCCATTTTCACAAATATCTTTCTGCAAAAATTCATCAGGCAAAAATGTTTCATCTAAATTAAAGTTGTACACTTTAGGTTCCACTGGCCTAAACTTTTGTCTATTTGAGTTTGCCATTCTCTTCAAATAGTTGATATCAGGAAGACAAGTTGCATTGGGTTCATAGGATAGAAGAACTTTTTCAGCAATGCTTCTTCCAGATGTTTGATTATCACTTCTGCAAACAATTTTCAAATCTGTTTTCACTTTAATATCCACTTCTAAATTCTTTTTTCTGTTGTGATTATGTTCCAAATTGCCTTTGAGAAATAAATTTCCATTTTGTCTTATTCTGGCCACACATCTTTTCTTCTTACTTCTCACACTGCACACCCAAATAGTACTTGATGGTGTTTTATGTTTAACAACAAAAGAATATCCATCATTCAGTAAAATGTCATGTCCCTTTCTACTTCCTCCTTTTACAATCTCAAAATCACTTTTTGTGGATGATTCACAATATTCTTCAGCATTCTCTTCAACTTCCTCCAAAGAGTCTAGGTCCATTGATTGGCATTCTGAAAGAACATGATTTTCATCCTCCAATATTGATTCCTCAACTGCAGCAATCTTATTTCTTTCATCAATAAAGCTTTCTTCAGAATTTACTTTGAATTGATGAATTTCCAGATTAGTTAACTTCTTGAGCATGACAGTACATTTTCTTTTGTTACAAGGTTTGCAAATTGGTATGTTATGTGTTTCTATAAGAATATGTTAAAAAATATAATTACATGAAAGCTGATTAAAGAGTTACATACCTGTGCATTTCCTATGAATAAGATTCTTACAAAGGCTGCATTTCAAATATTTTTGCCTTCCATAAATTGTTGAATGACAATTGTGACATTTGAAAGCCATTTTTTAATCTTCAATCAAATGTAGATGGTTATCTAAAAATATTTCCAGTTATCAATAAATTTCCTTTCCAAATATTCAAAATGGCTGAAATTTTATTTATGAAAAATATTCAGCTTTTTCACAATTGAAGATAGTATATTACATCAAAATATCATGAATCAACAATCTCAATGATTAGATATAAATACTCACTTCTGTTGAAGCTTCCAAGAAGAACTTTGTCCAAATTTATTCAGTAAATATAGCTTTACTTTTGCAAGGATAAATATTCCAAGTGAAAGTTTATTTAATAAAACTATCACTATTAAAATGGCTGCTATTTCACTTTCAACAACATTTTCTTTTAAAGTAGTAATTTAATATTGATGGGATATGTATTCTATTTAATATCTGCATTCTATCAAATCAATATATTAACAAATATATAATGAAGGAACAGAAGGAAAAAAGGGTGTCAATGTACATGTTTATTCAAAAATTCAAAAATAAAATAAATATAAAAATAGGGTGCGAACGTACCCAGGTACGTTCGCACCCGCCCAGGGTACGTTCGCACCCGCCCAGGGTACGTTCGCACCCGGGTACGTTCGCACCCAGGTACGTTCACACCCGACCCCAAAAAAGTTAAATTTAGTCTAGAATGAAAACTATCCAAACCCTACAAATGCTATAGTCTAGTCTGGCATCAACTTCATATATTCCTGTTTATTTCTCACTTGAAGAATTCAAGTTCAATATATCAGTATCACTTTTTGTAATGACATATCCTCGAATCATATTCTTACAGTATGGGCATTCTAATCTTGAAAGTTTCATTGTACAGTCTATACAGCTTAGTAAATGACAACAAGGTAGAAACAAAGTATTAGCCATGTTATTATAGCATATTTTACACTCCAAAGTCTCTTTTAATTGACAATATTCATTTGAATATATTTCTGAATTCCTGAAATCAGAAACAAAAGATAAAATAATAAGAATAAAAAAATAACTATTTTCTTACTTGAACTCTTTCATAGTCAACATTTAGAGTTTTAATATAGATTATTGCAAATCATTAATGTTCATATAGTAAAAACTCACATGTCAGTTAATTTAAATAAATTTTTTTGAAATTTAAAAAAATTATAAACTTGGATGGCTAATGGCTAATGAATTATTAGTTCAAACATTTTATGTTTATGCTCAATAGTTTTCTTTTTTTTTATTCTCAATTTTTTCATATTTTTTCTCTTTTATTATTAAATGTTTATTTAGTATTATTTTCTTTAATATTACCAATTAAACATCTAGAATTTCATGGGTACAGTTTTACTAAAAAAGTGGTACAATTTCACCTGGGTACAGCTTCACTTGGGTACATTTTCACCCAGGTACAGTTTCAATTAATAAGCTACTATAATTTCTAATTATTGATTGAAAATTTTATTGTTGTCTACAACATTCTTATTTGACCATTGCTGCTTGTCAACTCTATTAAGCATTTTTTATTTAGATAGAAATGGCAATAGATCCAAATTCTCACAAAATTGTTTTAGACATTAAATACCTTCTTCACCAGGAATTTCAAAGTAAACTTTTCCACTTTTGATTTATTTCACAGAGAAAAAAATTTCTTCTTTTTAGATTTTACTTTGGATGGGGATTTTAATTTCATGGATGAAAATGTTCCAAATGGAATATTTTTCTATCATGATGCTAAATATGTAACTATTGAAAATAATTTAAAAAAAAAACAATTTTACAATTACTTTCTTTTTGTTAAAACTGGTAGGATGTAAACAGAAAAAGCTCTTTAAAATTATTTTCAAAATGGCATGAAACCCATAATGGAGAGGGAAAATTTACTTTAAAGATATTTCAACCAGAAATATTGTGTTCTGTTCAATTTGTTCGTGAAACCTGTGTTTTTAAGTACGAAGAAAACTGTAGTATTTACAGTGAGTTGAAACATTCAATATTTCAAAATTGATTAATTTTTCTTGTTTTCAATAAAAGAAATTCCATTGAATAATGTTGAAAATTTTAAAAAATGTTCTGTGGTTATTAAATTCAAAGTTAAACATGATAGAATTCATTCTTTAAGAATTGGAGCATTCAACATACAAAAAAAAGATTTGGTTAATATATAAATTCAACATTTTCTCAAAGTAGTTAATTTTAAATAATTTATCTCATAAGGGTGAAAATGAGGAAGTTAAAAATCAATTTAAAAAAGTATAATTAATTATAATTTTAAAATTAAGTGCTTTTTTTGTTTTATTTACAAACTGTAAAATTGATAACAGACAGTTAAAAGTTTTGATCTCCTTCTCTTACAAGAAGTAGCAAAAGACAAAAAGAAACTTCCAAATTTTTCCGAGATTTTGAGGTCTATAAATACAGAATTAGTATCAAATGGAGAATCTCCATATTACGCATTATTTGGCAAGGAATACCACAATTGTGAAAGATATTTCCTTCTCTATAATACAAAATACCTTGTTTGTTCTAAATGTAAAGAATATGAGGATAAGGAAAAAGAAAAATTTTCTAGACCACCATTAATTGCTACTTTTCAAACAAAATATTGTCAAGTTGATAAATTCACATTTATTCCTTTGCATAGTCGTCCAGATAAGGAGGCTAAAGGAAAATATCCCAACTTTTGGAGAATTATCTAAACTTTTAAAAATTCCTGAAGAATTAGAGGAAACAGAGGTTAACTAAAAATTCAATTCTTACAGAGAGAATTTTTTTTGTGTAGAAATTTCTTGTAAATATTCTGAAAATTTTATATTTTTAAATTTACCAGAATGATACAGATTTTATTATTGGTGGAGATTTAAACTGGTCAGCAAGTTACTGTTCTGCAGAGGATAGAGCCCTCTTGGACAATATGTTAGAAACCACAAATATTATACAATGTACTCCAAAAGTTGGAACAAATAAGGGAAAAAACAAAGAGTACGACAGGTGAGTTACACTTAAAAAAATACTTTCAAAGATTCTTTTTTAATTATTAATGACTTTTTTTTGGATTTGTTAAAAGGCTTTTTTTAAAAGGAGAACTAATTAAATATTTCAAGTTGGACGGATTTGTTGATTACACCATAACGTTTAGTAATCATTTTCCAATTGGATTTCATATTCAATCCTGTGATAAAATGGGAAAATATAAAATAACAAAATTACTCTCCCTTCAGAGTAAAGATTTTAGATTTCTCTCTTATGATATACCAAACCTGGAGGAGAGAAATTTTATTGTACAGCAACTCAATATAGAGATATTCACTAGGGAATTTATTGAAAATGCTACTTCATTCCTAAATAAAACTTATTTAGCCTGTTATATAAAAATTGACAACACACAGTTTAACAATCTCTATTGTCTCAGAGATTTGAATTCACAATCTATAGTATTTAATGTTTTCACCAATAGAGTGGATTATCACAATAATTTGGGTTATTACATTATAGGTAAAAACTATAAGATTTCTTTTAATGATGATCCTTTGTTTCCTGACAAGCAGGAAGTGTATAGGCTTATTTCTGCTGTTTTCTATAACTATAAAAAGAAATTGATTCGATTCTATGATTTCTCAGAAGTAAATATTGCTTATATAAACAGTAATGAAGTGAAGGCAATATCAAAATATACTTATTATTTTCTGAAGAAAGTATAGAGTATGAATCTTTTCTCTTAATTCTAGCTTTGTTGTTTGAACTCATTTACTCAATACATATTCTATTGGCCATACTTTGCAGTTTCTATTTCTCATTAACTTTTAGATTAGTTGTGTAATTCATTTTCCATGAGCAGGGATAAAGTTTGGTTGGTTGGTTGATGGACTAATTGAAAAATAGCTTTGCCACACCTTTTCCAAATAGTTAAACCTCTAGGATGACTCATTGAAATATAATTGGGGGATGAAGTCTTGGTGTGTTTTCATATTTAGGTTAGATAATCAGATGAGTTGGATAGAGTAATATAGATCAAGATGTAAAATAACACAAAAGTTGCACACTATATATATTTAAAAATTTTTGAAATTGCCCACAGTTTTGTGGTTGTATCCTAACCCAGCCCTGGACTCCATTTCATGTACTTCAGGCTATTTAAAAGATTTCCAAGAACAAAAGTTCATAATAAAGTAGAAATTAAAATATTTAATAACAAAACAATGAATGAATGAAGACAAACTAGAAATAGCAACTTACAAGGATTTTTGTAAACGGGACTGTTAGAAAAAGATACAATAGAAAAAAATTTAAAAATTTACAATTTAAAATATTCCAGTTTTGAAGTAAATTTGAAAAAAGAGAATTGATTTTTTCAATCCTTGTATTGTGATTGATTGATAATAAATTATTACTATGATCATTATTTGAACATGCTACAGATTTCAATTTCAACTTAATTTATTTATCATTCAAGTCTAATTTATTATCAAAAAAATCTATTTTTGGTAATTTTAGTCTTTCTAGAGAATCCAGTTTGAAGATATATTTTATAAATTTGTACACATACATTCGTCAGCTATATTCTACAATAGAGAAGTAGTATTGAACCAGTATTGTACTATACAGATAGCACTGATAAAGATAAGCAGTAGTGACCTAGTTTCACATAGGGCAGTGCATACACATTATGCAGCAATAAAACCTATTGAATTATATAAAGAATATTTGCTATTTGCAACCTAGCATTAATATTACAATTTATTAATCCATACATTTATGATTTCGAACTAAAACTAGTTCAATTAATTATCAATTATGCTTAAATTCTAAGTTTAGATTATATTCACTATTCAACAGTATTGTATACACAATACTGTTCTTTTTAACATGCATTAATCAGATATACTTCCTCTGCATATGCTGATGCTAAATTTACTAACTCAATCAATTCAATATCATTATTAAGGTAGAATATAAAAACGGTCAAATATACAATCTACATGTTTTCTTGATTGTTGGACTTGTCCTACTAAAATTGTTACATCTTATGCAACTCTCCAACCTGAGAAATTCAACTATTATTTAGAAGAGGAAAACAATAAAAACGTGACCATATTTACAACTTTTCTTTGTCTTCAAATGTTACTTTTGTTTTTGTGAACATTGAAATTTGTGAACTATCAACCCTTAAAAGAGTATATAAACCCTACGAAATTAACAGTTGATAGTTCAGTTTTCTAACCATCAGCTAGTTGTTTAAACTAGCTTGTTTAGAACTAGAAGCTCATTTTACTCAATACATATTCTTTGCACGAAATACTGGTGTTTTGTTAATTAATTTCTACCAAAATTGCCTTTGTTAGACTATTTGTGGACGAACTTTAAAGGTTCTATTTGGAGTACTTTGGCAAGTGGTAAATGATTGGAAAGGACAATTACAGTTGTGACAAACCAGAAATTCCTCAATTACAATACAACAAAGTACAAAATTCATAGTCTTTAGATTCTATTAAAGTATTTCCTTCAAACTCTAACACTTTCAAAAATAAGTGATTTTTAAGTAATGTCACCAATTTTTTTGCAGAAAACTTCAATTGAAAACTGGTAACAAAGAACAAGATAGCAAATAAAATGCACTTAGGAGAGTCTAGTCTAAGGGTTATGGGTGATGAAAAAGGTTAAGGAGAGATTAGGGTGATTTAGGGTAAAAGTATAGGAATGATTTGTGATCATTCAAAATCATTTTAACAACAACTCTGAGGTTATCTTAGAAAAATTAATCATTATTTATACCTAACATATTTCCAGGTGGAAAAACTGGAATACTGCCATGAGATTCTTTATGTCTGATATAAAATAATTCTTTGGGATGTTTGGGTCTATGGTTTCCTTATATACATTCTATGAATTCTAGCAGGAGGTGTTTAGACAGAAGACAGATGCGCTGAATTATACAAGTTATATAGATTTGACAGCAAACTGAACTTTTTTTATCTCAATAACAATTAAAATGTTCTATCATTTAGAGAAAATTTTTTGAGGATTTTCTTTGAAGATAGTCAATTTTTATATTTGTGCTCAATTATTACTATCCAAAAGATGAAAATCTTCCAAATTAAATCCATTTTTGGTGAAAAATGAAACTGAAACTGAAACTGAAACTATAAAGTTCTAAATTGTTTAATTTAGAGGAAAGTATATATGCCATTAATAATTGAACAGTTGTTAGCTTAGTTTTGTAACTAGTTGCTTTGAGGTGAAATTGCAATACAACAAATTACAAACATGGCAGAGTTGATAGCCCACCGAAATGCCTCAATGAATGAACTATTGACCTTCAAGAGAAAGCAGCAAAAGTTAAAGAAGTAGACAAGTATTTAACTAAAATTAATAAATTAATTAATAATTAATTTTATTTTTTTTCACTTTTTCAAATTTTGAAATAATTTAATTTCAGAAATACAAATGAATCAGTTGTTTTGTCAAACAAACAAACTTTTTATGAAGTTTTGACTATTTTGGAGTGTAAATTGTGTTGTAATATTTTAGCTAATTCTCTGATTTTACCTTGTGGCCATCTGCTGGCTTGTACACAATGTCTATTGAGTCTTCAAAAACCTGAGTGTCCATCCTGCAGAGCTTTCATCAGAGGCTATGTGATTATTAATACGGATTTGGATAGCATAAACCTCCATTATGGAAATCATCCATCACTGGACTATTGTTATTCAGAGTAACTACTTTTAATTGATGTATCTTTTACTGCAAATGTTCTTAAATAAAATGGCATAGAAATAATTCATGCACTTATTCTTTCTCTATCATGTATATTGATGTTGATATTGATGTTGATTTTTTTACTGTCAAACAAAACAGCTGACAAGTTCTCATGAAATCTTGATTACAACTCGCATAAAATTATTTATAAGTCATTATTTTATGATACTTTAGAAATATCGACCCTTTGCTTTGTTCAAGAATTGTATATATTGAAAAATTATGTACTAAAATGGTTAATTAAGAATATCATGGATATAGGTTCTAAGGTCAAAAATGTGTATAAATTCTAATATTTTCAATTACAAATGAAATTTATGATTAGGAATAGTTTTTTTCTGTAAGATAGATGACCTATCAAACACCAAGGAAAAATGATCCTACTGCAATTGAGCCTGCCTAAAATGACATTTGAGACATAGCAGCAAAAAAAAAATTAATTGTAGACCAGTCATGGTGCAGAATATAAAATACAAATTCAAACATTTAAAGAATAAATGATCTGCATTGGCTTGGTAGACTACATAACTCAAAATAGACAGTTGGAAAAGTTTAAATAGTATTGAGTTAAGTCTACAGTTTTCTAAAAGGCATCTTTATTGAACTTATATGCACAGTAGTGGTAGTGTCATAGTTTCTGGATTTATAAAATTAATGGACAGAGAGAGAGAGAGAGGACATGTTTTTGCAATTTTGTTCAATGATAGCCCTTCTTTGTGTTTTTCAACAACTAAACAATAAATTACTTTATCAATGACCACCATTTCTTTAAATAACCAAAGATATAATTATAATATGATGATTTCCTATTTGATTTATGCAGCTTAGACTACAATTTTGAGGAAATGATCAATACTAGAACAATTTTCAACAACCTTTTTGCAAAATACAATGAAAAAGATTAATTTTGACACTGGTGTAGTTAATTCACAACAAATTATAAAATGCTTGGTTAATTTTCATTAACAATAATTATTATTGCTATTTACAGCTTAAAAAGTATAGATAGTGTACAAAAATAAATTCCATATTCAATTTTTCCAATAGCCTTTTCAGTTTTCAATCTATATATCTCTGTTCTAAAACTTTTACTCCCTTTGGGACAGTCTTTGTGAATCATAATAACCAAAGTTTAATAGTGAGATTAGGGGCAAGTTAAATGGTGAATTATATAAGTGAGCCTTTTCAAAAACTAGATAAGGAGACACAAATGGGGAGACAGACAGGTCTGTGAGAAAAATAATATAAGCTAACACAAAAGCTTGTATTGTTCAATTTGCAGAACTCTTGAAAGTAAAATTTATAATATCATTGAGTTGTTTGATAAAGTATGTTAATAACAAGAGTATGGTACGGCTTTGGTATTTGCTTAATAATAAGTGTATTTGGAATATTAATGCATATAAAGAAAAACCCTATTTACTGAAAAAATATTTTTATGATAATGATATAGTTACTCAAGAAAAATTACAGAATAACAAGGTTTTAAAAATAAAATTTGAAATTTTCAATAATTATTCTCATTGCAGAGTTTATTTACTAATTTGGATAAAATGAAATTGTATGTGTTGTGTATACCAGAAAAAGGATTTGCTAATACTATAAGGGCAATAATAGCTTGTAAAATTCTATCAGAAGTCTTAAATAGAACTACATTAATATATTCAAATATTCCAAAACAAGACTGCTCCATTAATACATATTTTAATCTTGGACTCTTTTCAAGTTGTTGAGAATTATGAGTTAAGAAATTATACATTTTCTACATATAGAATTCTTTATTCTAATGTAACAATTATTCAAAAACTAATGGCTAATAAGGAGAAAATTTTTGCTGTAAGAACCTATAGTTTCTTTTTAAGGAAAAAAACATTAAATAAACTTAGATTTTCAACAAAAAAATTCAAGAGAATAAAACGAAATCTAAGCCTGTTTTTAGAATATTTTGAGAAACTGTTTAAACCTAAGGGATTACTTTTAACTCAACTTCAAATGCATAAAAACAATTTGAACAAATACAAAAGGGTCAAATGTATTCAAATAAGAACTGGCTGGACTGAATATGATCACCCAAATAAATGGATTCAAAAATGCATTCAAGATATCTTAAATCTTGAAAATATAACATCCGCTGGAGAAGATACATCATCAATTGTATTATTACACTTGACAGTGATATCCGAAACATTATATCAAGAGCATTACTAAATATCCAATTTATTTGGGTGATCATATTCAGTCCAGCCAGTTCTTATTTGAATACATTTGACCCTTTTGTATTTGTTCAAATTGTTTTTATGCATTTGAAGTTGAGTTAAAAGTAATCCCTTAGGTTTAAACAGTTTCTCAAAATATTCTAAAAACAGGCTTAGATTTCGTTTTATTCTCTTGAATTTTTTTGTTGAAAATCTAAGTTTATTTAATGTTTTTTTCCTTAAAAAGAAACTATAGGTTCTTACAGCAAAAATTTTCTCCTTATTAGCCATTAGTTTTTGAATAATTGTTACATTAGAATAAAGAATTCTATATGTAGAAAATGTATAATTTCTTAACTCATAATTCTCAACAACTTGAAAAGAGTCAAGATTAAAATATGTATTAATGGAGCAGTCTTGTTTTGGAATATTTGAATATATTAATGTAGTTCTATTTAAGACTTCTGATAGAATTTTACAAGCTATTATTGCCCTTATAGTATTAGCAAATCCTTTTTCTGGTATACACAACACATACAATTTCATTTTATCCAAATTAGTAAATAAACTCTGCAATGAGAATAATTATTGAAAATTTCAAATTTTATTTTTAAATACCTTGTTATTCTGTAATTTTTCTTGAGTAACTATATCATTATCATAAAAATATTTTTTCAGTAAATAGGGTTTTTTCTTTATATGCATTAATATTCCAAATACACTTATTATTAAGCAAATACCAAAGCCGTACCATACTCTTGTTATTAACATACTTTATCAAACAACTCAATGATATTATAAATTTTACTTTCAAGAGTTCTGCAAAATTGAACAATACAAGCTTTTTGTGTTAGCTTATATTATTTTTCTCACAGACCTGTCTGTCTCCCCATTTGTGTCTCCTTATCTAGTTTTTGAAAAGGCTCACTTATATAATATCACCATTTAACTTGCCCCTAATCTCACTATTAAACTTTGGTTATTATGATTCACAAAGACTGTCCCAAAGGGAGTAAAAGTTTTAGAACAGAGATATATAGATTGAAAACTGAAAAGGCTATTGGAAAAATTGAATATGGAATTTATTTTTGTACACTATCTATACTTTTTAAGCTGTAAATAGCAATAATAATTATTGTTAATGAAAATTAACCAAGCATTTTATAATTTGTTGTGAATTAACTACACAGTGTCAAAATTAATCTTTTTCATTGTATTTTGCAAAAAGGTTGTTGAAAATTGTTCTAGTATTGATCATTTCCTCAAAATTGTAGTCTAAGCTGCATAAATCAAATAGGAAATCATCATATTATAATTATATCTTTGGTTATTAAAGAAATGGTGGTCATTGATAAAGTAATTTATTGTTTAGTTGTTGAAAAACACAAAGAAGGGCTATCATTGAACAAAATTGCAAAAACATGTCCTCTCTCTCTCTCTCTGTCCATTATATTTTATAAATCCAGAAACTATGACACTACCACTACTGTGCATATAAGTTCAATAAAGATGCCTTTTAGAAAACTGTAGACTTAACTCAATACTATTTAAACTTTTCCAACTGTCTATTTTGAGTTATGTAGTCTACCAAGCCAATGCAGATCATTTATTCTTTAAATTGTTTGAATTTGTATTTTATATTCTGCACCATGACTGGTCTACAATTAATTTTTTTTTTGCTGCTATGTCTCAAATGGTCATTTTAGGCAGGCTCAATTGCAGTAGGATCATTTTTCCTTGGTGTTTGATAGGTCATCTATCTTACAGAAAAAAACTATTCCTAATCATAAATTTCATTTGTAATTGAAAATATTAGAATTTATACACATTTTTGACCTTAGAACCTATATCCATGATATTCTTAATTAACCATTTTAGTACATAATTTTTCAATATATACAATTCTTGAACAAAGCAAAGGTCGATATTTCTAAAGTATCATAAAATAATGACTTATAAATAATTTTATGCGAGTTGTAATCAAGATTTCATGAGAACTTGTCAGCTGTTTTGTTTGACAGTAAAAAATCAACATCAATATCAACATCAATATACATGATAGAGAAAGAATAAGTGCATGAATTATTTCTATGCCATTTTATTTAAGAACATTTGCAGTAAAAGATACATCAATTAAAAGTAGTTACTCTGAATAACAATAGTCCAGTGATGGATGATTTCCATAATGGAGGTTTATGCTATCCAAATCCGTATTAATAATCACATAGCCTCTGATGAAAGCTCTGCAGGATGGACACTCAGGTTTTTGAAGACTCAATAGACATTGTGTACAAGCCAGCAGATGGCCACAAGGTAAAATCAGAGAATTAGCTAAAATATTACAACACAATTTACACTCCAAAATAGTCAAAACTTCATAAAAAGTTTGTTTGTTTGACAAAACAACTGATTCATTTGTATTTCTGAAATTAAATTATTTCAAAATTTGAAAAAGTGAAAAAAAAATAAAATTAATTATTAATTAATTTATTAATTTTAGTTAAATACTTGTCTACTTCTTTAACTTTTGCTGCTTTCTCTTTGAAGGTCAATAGTTCATTCATTGAGGCATTTCGGTGGGCTATCAACTCTGCCATGTTTGTAATTTGTTGTATTGCAATTTCACCTCAAAGCAACTAGTTACAAAACTAAGCTAACAACTGTTCAATTATTAATGGCATATATACTTTCCTCTAAATTAAACAATTTAGAACTTTATAGTTTCAGTTTCAGTTTCAGTTTCATTTTTCACCAAAAATGGATTTAATTTGGAAGATTTTCATCTTTTGGATAGTAATAATTGAGCACAAATATAAAAATTGACTATCTTCAAAGAAAATCCTCAAAAAATTTTCTCTAAATGATAGAACATTTTAATTGGTTATTGAGATAAAAAAAGTTCAGTTTGCTGTCAAATCTATATAACTTGTATAATTCAGCGCCATCTGTCTTCTGTCTAAACACCTCCTGCTAGAATTCATAGAATGTATATAAGGAGAACCATAGACCCAAACATCCCAAAGAATTATTTTATATCAGACATAAAGAATCTCATGGCAGTATTCCAGTTTTTCCACCTGGAAATATGTTAGGTATAAACTAATGATTAATTTTTCTAAGATAACCTCAGAGTTGTTGTTAAAATGATTTTGAATGATCACAAATCATTCCTATTACTTTTACCCTAAATCAACCCTAATCTCTCCTTAACCTTTTTCATCACCCATAACCCTTAGACTAGACTCTCCTAAGTGCATTTTATTTGCTATCTTGTTCTTTGTTACCAGTTTTCAATTGAAGTTTTCTGCAAAAAAATTGGTGACATTACTTAAAAATCACTTATTTTTGAAAGTGTTAGAGTTTGAAGGAAATACTTTAATAGAATCTAAAGACTATGAATTTTGTACTTTGTTGTATTGTAATTGTAGGAATTTCTGGTTCGTCACAACTGTAATCGTCCTTTCCAATCATTTACCAACTTGCCAAAGTACTGGTCCAAATAGAACCTTTAAAGTTCGTCCACAAATAGTCTAACAAAGGCAATTTCGGTAGAAATTGATTAACAAAACACCAGTATTTCGTCCAAAGAATATGTATTGAGTAAAATGAGCTTCTAGTTCTAAACAAGCTAGTTTAAACAACTAGCTGACAGTTAGAAAACTGAACTATCAACTGTTAATTTCGTAGGGTTTATATACTCTTTTAAGGGTTGATAGTTCACAAATTTCAATGTTCACAAAAACAAAAGTAACATTTGAAGACAAAGAAAAGTTCTAAATATGGTCATGTTTTTATTGTTTTCCTCTTCTAAATAATAGTTGAATTTCGAAGGTTGGAGAGTTGCATAAGATGTAACAATTTTAGTAGGACAAGTCCAACAATCAAGAAAACATGTAGATTGTATATTTGACCGTTTTTATATTCTACCTTAATAATGATATTGAATTGATTGAGTTAGTAAATTTAGCATCAGCATATAAGGAGGAAGTATATCTGATTAATGCATGTTAAAAAGAACAGTATTGTGTATACAATACTGTTGAATAGTGAATATAATCTAAACTTAGAATTTAAGCATAATTGATAATTAATTGAACTAGTTTTAGTTGGAAATCATAAATGTATGGATTAATAAATTGTAATATTAATGCTAGGTTGCAAATAGCAAATATTCTTTATATAATTCAATAGGTTTTATTGCTGCATAATGTGTATGCACTGCCCTATGCGAAACTAGGTCACTACTGCTTATCTTTATCAGTGCTATCTGCATAGTACAATACTGGTTCAATACTACTTCTCTATTGTAGAATATAGCTGACGAATGTATGTGTACAAATTTATAAAATATATCTTCAAACTGGATTCTCTAGAAAGACTAAAATTACCAAAAATAGATTTTTTTGATGATAAATTAGACTTGAATGATAAATAAATTAAGTTGAAATTGAAATCTGTAGCATGTTCAAATAATGATCATAGTAATAATTTATTATCAATCAATCACAATACAAGGATTGAAAAAATCAATTCTCTTTTTTCAAATTTACTTCAAAACTGGAATATTTTAAATTGTAAATTTTTAAATTTTTTTCTATTGTATCTTTTTCTAACAGTCCTGTTTACAAAAATCCTTGTAAGTTGCTATTTCTAGTTTGTCTTCATTCATTCATTGTTTTGTTATTAAATATTTTAATTTCTACTTTATTATGAACTTTTGTTCTTGGAAATCTTTTAAATAGCCTGAAGTACGTGAAATGGAGTCCAGGGCTGGGTTAGGATACAACCACAAAACTGTGGGCAATTTCAAAAATTTTTAAATAGATATAGTGTGCAACTTTTGTGTTATTTTACATCTTGATCTATATTACTCTATCCAACTCATCTGATTATCTAACCTAAATATGAAAACACACCAAGACTTCATCCCCCAATTATATTTCAATGAGTCATCCTAGAGGTTTAACTATTTGGAAAAGGTGTGGCAAAGCTATTTTTCAATTAGTCCATCAACCAACCAACCAAACTTTATCCCTGCTCATGGAAAATGAATTACACAACTAATCTAAAAGTTAATGAGAAATAGAAACTGCAAAGATTGTGAATTCAAATCTCTGAGACAATAGAGATTGTTAAACTGTGTGTTGTCAATTTTTATATAACAGGCTAAATAAGTTTTATTTAGGAATGAAGTAACATTTTCAATAAATTCCCTAGTGAATATCTCTATATTGAGTTGCTGTACAATAAAATTTCTCTCCTCCAGGTTTGGTATATCATAAGAGAGAAATCTAAAATCTTTACTCTGAAGGGAGAGTAATTTTGTTATTTTATATTTTCACATTTTATCACAGGATTGAATATGAAATCCAATTGGAAAATGATTACTAAACGTTATGGTGTAATCAACAAATCCCTCCAACTTGAAATATTTAATTAGTTCTCCTTTTAAAAAAAGCCTTTTAACAAATCCAAAAAAAAGTCATTAATAATTAAAAAAAGAATCTTTGAAAGTATTTTTTTAAGTGTAACTCACCTGTCGTACTCTTTGTTTTTTCCCTTATTTGTTCCAACTTTTGGAGTACATTGTATAATATTTGTGGTTTCTAACATATTGTCCAAGAGGGCTCTATCCTCTGCAGAACAGTAACTTGCTGACCAGTTTAAATCTCCACCAATAATAAAATCTGTATCATTCTGGTAAATTTAAAAATATAAAATTTTCAGAATATTTACAAGAAATTTCTACACAAAAAAAATTCTCTCTGTAAGAATTGAATTTTTAGTTAACCTCTGTTTCCTCTAATTCTTCAGGAATTTTTAAAAGTTTAGATAATTCTCCAAAAGTTGGGATATTTTCCTTTAGCCTCCTTATCTGGACGACTATGCAAAGGAATAAATGTGAATTTATCAACTTGACAATATTTTGTTTGAAAAGTACAATTAATGGTGGTCTAGAAAATTTTTCTTTTTCCTTATCCTCATATTCTTTACATTTAGAACAAACAAGGTATTTTTGTATTATAGAGAAGGAAATATCTTTCACAATTGTGGTATTCCTTGCCAACTAATGCGTAATATGGAGATTCTCCATTTGATACTAATTCTGTATTTATAGACCTCAAAATCTCGGAAAATTTGGAAGTTTCTTTTTGTCTTTTGCTACTTCTTGTAAGAGAAGGAGATCAAAACTTTTAACTGTCTGTTATCAATTTTACAGTTTGTAAATAAAACAAAAAAAGCACTTAATTTTAAAATTATAATTAATTATACTTTTTTAAATTGATTTTTTAACTTCCTCATTTTCACCCTTATGAGATAAATTATTTAAAATTAACTACTTTGAGAAAATGTTGAATTTATATATTAACCAAATCTTTTTTTGTATGTTGAATGCTCCAATTCTTAAAGAATGAATTCTATCATGTTTAACTTTGAATTTAATAACCACAGAACATTTTTTAAAATTTTCAACATTATTCAATGGAATTTCTTTTATTGAAAACAAGAAAAATTAATCAATTTTGAAATATTGAATGTTTCAACTCACTGTAAATACTACAGTTTTCTTTCGTACTTAAAAACACAGGTTTCACGAACAAATTGAACAGAACACAATATTTCTGGTTGAAATATCTTTTAAAGTAAATTTTCCCTCTCCATTATGGGTTTCATGCCATTTTGAAAATAATTTTAAAGAGCTTTTTCTGTTTACATCTAACAGTTTTAACAAAAAGAAAGTAATTGTAAAATTGTTTTTTTTTAAATTATTTTCAATAGTTACATATTTAGCATCATGATAGAAATATATTCCATTTGGAACATTTTCATCCATGAAATTAAAATCCATCCAAAGTAAAATCTAAAAAGAAGAAATTTTTTTCTCTGTGAAATAATCAAAAGTGGAAAAGTTTACTTTGAAATTCCTGGTGAAGAAGGTATTTAATGTCTAAAACAATTTCGTGAGAATTTGGATCTATTGCCATTTCTATCTAAATAAAAAATGCTTAATAGAGTTGACAAGCAGCAATGGTCAAATAAGAATGTTGCAGACAACAATAAAATTTTTAATCAATAATTAGAAATTATAGTAGGTTATTAATTGAAACTGTACTGGGTGAAAATGTACCAAGTGAAACTGTACCAGGTGAAATTGTACCACTTTTTTAGTAAAACTGTACCATGAAATTCTAGATGTTTAATTGGTAATATTAAAGAAAATAATACTAAATAAAATTTAATAATAAAAGAGAAAAATATGAAAAAATTGAGAATAAAAAAAAAGAAAACTATTGAGCATAAACATAAAATGTTTGAACTAATAATTCATTAGCCAATAGCCATCCAAGTTTATAATTTTTTTAAATTTCAAAAAAATTTATTTAAATTAACTGACATGTGAGTTTTTACTATATGAACATTAATGATTTGCAATAATCTATATTAAAACTCTGAATGTTGACTATGAAAGAGTTCAAGTAAGAAAATAGTTATTTTTTTATTCTTATTATTTTATCTTTTGTTTCTGATTTCAGGAATTCAGAAATATATTCAAATGAATATTGTCAATTAAAAGAGACTTTGGAGTGTAAATATGCTATAATAACATGGCTAATACTTTGTTTCTACCTTGTTGTCATTTACTAAGCTGTATAGACTGTACAATGAAACTTTCAAGATTAGAATGCCCATACTGTAAGAATATGATTCGAGGATATGTCATTACAAAAAGTGATACTGATATATTGAACTTGAATTCTTCAAGTGAGAAATAAACAGGAATATATGAAGTTGATGCCAGACTAGACTATAGCATTTGTAGGGTTTGGATAGTTTTCATTCTAGATTAAATTTAATTTTTTTAGTTTTTTTTTCAGGTCATTTTGGATGAATTTAGGGTTAGGAATCGCAAATGAGAAAAGTTTTGATTTTTAGCTTTAAGTTATGTTATTAGTCAGTTCATTATAAATTGGAACAATTGTTGGTCTACTACTTCAGTTTGGACAGCTGTTTCCAAATATATATGTGAATTTTAATTGATTCTTCAAAATAAAATATGAAATAATTTTTTATAGTTTTTTTTTTATATTGCAATCTTCAATTGATTCTTTAAATAAAATAAAAATCTGGCAAATAAACATAGATGTGTGTGCGTTCAAGCAATATTTACACTCTGAAAATAATAACTAGATTAATAATCATGTTGGGTGCAAGTATGAGTCAGTATGAATGTATGTGTGTGAAAGAGAATAAGGGTATGTGCTTTGCTGAGATTAGGTTGATTAAGATGAATCTTTTACTCGAAATCTGACCTTCAGAATATCTTATTTTATATTACAAAATTGCTAGAAAGAATCTATTTCCTAAGAAATAGACTCTTTGACTGTAACAGATGTTGGCTACTTGGGAATTAACAAACGAACAAAGAACAAGGAAAACAAGCAGGTCAAACACCAGATGCTGATTCAAACACCAGATGCTGATGAGACAGGCCTGTTTACTGTGGCACATGTCTGGCATGTGGCCCTAATCTTAGGATTATATTTTATATGTAAATAATAAACAGGGTTTTACTGTTAAATAACAGTCTTTCAGATTTTTGTTACATGAGAATTATGAGATTGTTACATTTCAACTTTGTAATCCTTTGACCACTTGAACCCAAGCTTTGGAAATGTATAAAAGGAAATGCTTTTCTCCAGCTTGTCAGTTCAGTTTTTTAATGGTTAACTGGTTGTTTAAACTTACTTGTTTAGAACTAGAAACTCATTTACTCAATACATATTCTTTGGACGAAATACTGGTATTTTGTTGATTAATTTCTAATGAAATGACATTTGTTAAGACTATTTGTGGACGAATTTGAAAGGTTCTATTTGTTTGAGTACTTTGGTAAGTTGATAAATGATTGGAAGGGATGAATACTGTTCTGAAGAAGCAGAAAGTCCTAAAGAATTTTTCTCATTTGACAATCAGGATAAAGTTTTAAGAATAAGCTTAAGATTTATAATCTACTTGTTTGCAGTGTCAATAAATAACATATACTGACTTTTCTTTTACAGAAAAATTATGGCAATAAAAA
>CAJFCJ010000055.1:103970-133255 GCA_904063045.1 Dimorphilus gyrociliatus | reverse complement strand
ACATTAATCAATTGTAAGTTTCCATTGGAAGGCCATTCTGCTTGTGTTGCTGTTACCAAGGTATCCTTTCCTCGAAGACATCCTTCATTTCTTCGCTTTGAAGATTAGAGTACTCTTTAATACGATCAACTGATGTCATCTGCAATGAACATGTATAAACAATTATATCTATATGAATATGATAAAGAAAAGACGACAAAAACATACAATTCCATCAACAAACACGAATTTTTTAAACCCATAATTAATCCAACCATTAGATTATTGATATAAACTATGGCCAAAGTTTGAATAAACGCCCTTTTTGGACTTGAAAAATAGACGCAAGCAAAATTTATACATATTTGAGTTAAGAAAATCCAACAATAGAATATTCTGGATGTAAACAAGTTGTAGGCTTCCAAAAAATAAGAATAATGTAAATTCTTGTTGTAAGTTTGATAGAATTTATTCATTAATTGACTTTGCCTTTCAAAACATCTTATTGTTGAAAGTCCAGTTAGAGTACTATCTAACATTTCGTATATTGGACTAGCAGTTACACTATCTAGTCTCTTCAATTTGCTGGAATAACGTGTCATTTTCATCATAGTAAAATAGACCACTATAAACATAACGATAAGAGGGATAAGTATGATATTGACATTGTAGGCTGCTAGAGCAAATGAGAAAAGCATTCCTCCTATAAAGGTTATGGTCAATTCCAAATTGATATACATGAATAAATCAATTAATCCAATATCTCTCGAAAATCTATTTAGTATCCTTCCCTTTGGATAAATATTAAAGAATCTCATACCAACTGACATTATTTTCGTAAACATTTCATTGTGAAGATTTATAGAGCAGATACAAATATTAATGTAAAAAAGGAATTGTTTGCCAAGATCTAAAATTATTAAAAGGAAAAGAATGATTAAAAGATGATAAAGAGTAATTGTTGACCATGGATTTGTAGCAAAGTAATTGATTTTAGTATCTAAATATATTTTCATGCCAAATACTAAGCCAAAGAAAAACAATGAGGAACAAATCAAAAAATAGCTACCACTTTGAAAGTAATGTTTATATGTTTTCCAACTTGACAAACCATCTTTAGCATTTTCTTCATCACAATTAGTATCATTTTGGTTCAAAGTTAATTCTAGATTCTTGTTGGTTTCCATATTTAGAAGGGATAGCTGTGATTTTTCAACTTGCCTTAGTGTGCCATCCTCCAGAGAAAACACTGTATCAGCTTGTAGTTGAAAGTCAATTTGATGAGATACAAGTATCACAGTTTTCTCTTTTAAATAACCAAGTATGCAATTGTTCATAACTTCCTTTGCAACACTCCTGTCTAATGCACTTAGGGGATCATCCAGCAAATAGATATCTGCATCTCTGTAAACAGCTCTTGCAAGAGATATTCTAGCCTTTTGACCCCCACTTAGCATAAGGCCTTTTTCTCCAACAAATGTCTTATCGCCTTTTGGAAAATTTTCTAAATCCTGTAGACAAAATTTTGTTTAAACAAAACCTAAACAACTTAAAATGAATTACTCTTTTTCTTTATACCTTTTGCAATGAGCATACTTGTAAAACTTTTCTATATTTAACTAAATCTAGATGATCTCCAAATAGTATATTATCTCTAATTGAGCCATTAAAAATCCAAGAATCTTGAGGCATATACGATTTTTTTAATGGTAATTTCATAAATCCACTACAAGGCTTTAATTCTTCAATCATAGTCATTAGTAGTGTAGTTTTACCTGCACCAACTTTACCATATAGTCCTATTAGAGATGATGACTCTATGGATAAATTGATATCTTTCAATACCATCCTTGAAGGTGATGAAGCCTTTAAAAAAGATGAAATATAAAAAAATGTTTAAATCATAAAATTGAAGAAATTGTTACATTCCAGTTGAAATTAACTTTCTTTAGTTGACAGATATTGAAATTACCATTGTCATTGTCACTCAAAATGGACTTTTCCATATCGTCAACTGTTGTTTTATCTTTTGCAAGAAATATTTCCTTTAGCCTCTCCAGTGAGATAAGATATTCTTTCAATACAAATATACAATCTGGAAATATATAGAAGACATTCGTGTCTAATAGGAGAATAAGACTAATTAATCTCATAACTGTTGGAGGATTAAGTGTTTCCGGTTTTGTTGATTTTGCTACAAAAATAACAGACATAAGAAGAATTTTTACTCCAATTGTACTAAATAATCTAAAAGATATTGTATATAAAATGATTTCATAAGTGTTAAAATTTCTTTTCGCCTTAAAATACCAATATTTTGGGAAAAGCATTCTTCCCAAACTTGCATTTTTATTGTCTCAATTCCAGTTAAAATTTCATTCATAAAATGTATTCTTTTATCACTTCTAAAAGCAATTTTTGACCTCATTAAACCTTGTCTATATGCCATGAAAGACTGAAAGGAAGTAATACAAATAACTGCAAGAATGCAAGTAACTCCGGATGGAAAACCATGAAGAATTCCAATAAGAATTGATGTAAATATAACACCAAAAACTGACCCAAAAAATACCGCAAAAAATGTGAAAATATGAGGAATTCTTTCAAGATCAGTAGAGAAAATAGATATAATTTTTCCAGATGTTGTTTCGTGTAAACTTTCATATTTAATATTTAAAATCTTTTCAAAAATACAACAGCCAAGAGCAGATTTTAGCCCAGCACCACATTTAAATAATGTGATAAGGGTATAATTGATAAGAATATTTTCAACTAATGAAACTGAAGCTGTTGTTTTTAGAACATTTTTAAAAAATGGAAAATTAAATGGAAAATATAGATAACTAACCTAAAATGATTAATATAATGTAACTTTTTCTTGTCACTGTTGTCAAAAGTTCACTTAGTAGGTTGTACATTAAAAATGGAATTACCAATCTTAAACTTTGCTTTAAATAAAACAAAGCTTTTTCAATATAATCTAAAATGAATAGGATATACAAACAACTAGGACTCTAATAAACATTAAAAGACACATTGTTCCTTTTATCTTTCCCATTGTTATCTTGAAAAGAGAGAATTCTTGGTTCGAATTTAATTTCTTAGCAAGATCGCTTTTTGAATTATATTAAATATATAAAATTTTACATCATTTTGAAAATATTCATACCATTTCATTTTTTTGTGCCATCTTTCTGAATCGAGTGTTTCTAATTCTTCATAATCTTCTAATTTACATATCCAATCTTTACCTTTTATTAATTTGTAGACCCATCTTTGAAAAAAAGGTAAATTATTAAAAAATTGCAGTTGACCCTGAAATGTCTTTACAATATTAATACTCTGGACAAAAACGAGGCAACCGATTCTGGATGTTTTTTTTTCATTCTTTATGGATTGGTTCTAGAAAAATATTTCTTATTAAGCAATAGAACTAGACATAACCAGTTTTTCTTAATTCTTACCTTTTTGATTTCATTAATTTATCAGTCTCTTATTGTAATACTAACAAGTACAGATAGTATTATGAACAAACGTCGATTTTATTATTATATTGTAGACATCTGATAGCTTAGCCATATAAAACCCTTTTTGAAGTAATTTAACCTTGAGAGAAGAAGAGAGAGAGAGAGAGAGAGAGAGAGAGAGACGGTGCGCGCAATTTATTTGCTTAAATGTGCACTTTTAAAAAAATATAGAATCAACACAATACGGTTTTGAATGAATGAATGACAAAACCACTGTGAGGAACTGACACAATAGTTTTATTGTGTCAGTGACCGAAATATTCTTATATGAAGTAAAGATATTTTTTGATAAAAGAGCTTTTTGTTATTTATAAGATGAAATTTTTGGTTTTTTTTAATACATATTGAAGAATATGTCTGAAAAAGAACAGAAAAATATTTTATGAGGTTTTTTGTATGGCGTTGAGGTTTGTTGAATGTGAAGGCCAATCTAGCGCTTGGATTCTGTTCTCCTCCAGTGTATCAATTGTTACCCTGTCAGTGTGTGGAAGTGCATTATCCTGCTGCCAGATGAAGTCTTCACCAATGTTTCCCTCAACATCAGGACCAGAAAGAGGTAATGGTGAGCCATTGCATGAAACTACTTGATAGACACACAGCAAAAAAAGAAGCATTTTCCCCTATAATCTGCGATCCATTTAGCACAAATTGTTCTGTACCCCAAATTTTCATGTACCTTACTACATGGTATTGATTCAAATTTTAAGAACTTAAAAAAGTTTACCCAACAGCTGTCAAGTCTTCTCTGCAATCAATTTGTTCAAAGAGGCAGGATGATGGCATTACTGGCAAATTTGGATCCTCACTTGACCACAGTGTTAACAAATGAGTTGGGAATGCACAGTAGTCAGAGGGGAGAATTAGCTATAATTAAACAATGTTCACCAATAGATTCGACAGAAGTAGTTTGTGACTTAAGTGTGATAAAAAAGAATAACAAATGTTCTCAATTTTTACTTGTCACCATGAACAACCTGCTTTTCCAAGTAGAACCAGTTACTCATGTTTTACAGCAAGTCAATCCTGAAGAGATTACCTATAATGAGTGTAAGTCTAACAAGTTATTCTACAAAACAACTCACAACCCATTAAATCCTATAAGAAACCAACCAATGAAAGGCAAAACGTATGTGTATTATTCAGAAAGAGGATGCAGATTTCACACTGTGTCTGCAAAATCCATGCAGTTAAATATCCACAATCACCTATCTGAACCAAAAATTGAAATTGCCAGATTAGCTGACCTACTCCACCATGGGGTAAAGAAGGATATTGCATACCAGCACTCAAAAATTAAGCAAGTTATCAGTTCACTGGAACAGAAGCAGGCAAGGTATGATAACATGGTCACAGTGGCAGGGAAAAATGGCATTGTACCCAATTTATCTGGAATTAAGCAGTTTTTCCATAGTTGGTACTATAAACATGGGAAAACACTTGATGTTATCATACGAAATATTTGTTTGAGTATTGTAGTGTCAATGGTATGTATCATCATTTTCAACTATATTGTTGGAAGAAGAAAACAAAGAGAAGAAACTGCTACCCCAAGTGAGGTCACAGATAACTCTCCTGAAAACCCAAAACTAATGAAACAAAGTTGTAGCTCTAGTCAACATCAAACTAATGAAGAAGAACAACCACCTGTAATTCTCATTAAATCAAGATGAAGGGACTCATCTTCACAAAGAATGGGGATATCGAGGCTAATTTTTCGCATTTTTAACTTTTTAAAAATTCTTATCATACTTCGATTCTTGAAATAAATTTTCCTATAGGAAAGCAAAAAAATTGGTTATTTTTGAAAATTTTTAATTATTTTTAAAAAATATGCTCATTTTCAAATTTTTTTTAAAATAAAATATTTTTTGTTATTTAAACAGTAAAATACAAAGATTTAATTCATTGAATGTGTTGATTACAAAGTCACAAAGCCATGTCTAAATATTGGATTGTAAAATTGATGTTAAAGAAAAAATATTTTAACTAATATAGAAAGTAGCTGAGTGTTCAAAAATAGGTTACCTGTAATGTATATATATATTGATATGAAAATTACATTCAATATATAATATTATTTTGTCTGTTGCTCACTGTGGTTTCCTTCAACATTCATTCAAAATAGTATTCAGCTGATTTTATACTTTTCCAAGCGTGACCTTTAAGTGAATAACATATCATTTCTTTTTTGTATCTCTCACACTGCTTCTCTCAAAGTTAACTTACATCATGAATAATTTTATCAGGCTAAGCTATCAGATGTCTACAATATAATAATAGAATCGACCTTTGTTCATAATACTATCTGTACTTGTTAGTATTACAATAAGAGACTGATAAATTAATGAAATCAAAAAGGTAAGAATTAAGAAAAACTGGTTATGTCTAGTTCTATTGCTTAATAAGAAATATTTTTCTAGAACCAATCCATAAAGAATGAAAAAAAAACATCCAGAATCGGTTGCCTCGTTTTTGTCCAGAGTATTAATATTGTAAAGACATTTCAGGGTCAACTGCAATTTTTTAATAATTTACCTTTTTTTCAAAGATGGGTCTACAAATTAATAAAAGGTAAAGATTGGATATGTAAATTAGAAGATTATGAAGAATTAGAAACACTCGATTCAGAAAGATGGCACAAAAAAATGAAATGGTATGAATATTTTCAAAATGATGTAAAATTTTATATATTTAATATAATTCAAAAAGCGATCTTGCTAAGAAATTAAATTCGAACCAAGAATTCTCTCTTTTCAAGATAACAATGGGAAAGATAAAAGGAACAATGTGTCTTTTAATGTTTATTAGAGTCCTAGTTGTTTGTATATCCTATTCATTTTAGATTATATTGAAAAAGCTTTGTTTTATTTAAAGCAAAGTTTAAGATTGGTAATTCCATTTTTAATGTACAACCTACTAAGTGAACTTTTGACAACAGTGACAAGAAAAAGTTACATTATATTAATCATTTTAGGTTAGTTATCTATATTTTCCATTTAATTTTCCATTTTTTAAAAATGTTCTAAAAACAACAGCTTCAGTTTCATTAGTTGAAAATATTCTTATCAATTATACCCTTATCACATTATTTAAATGTGGTGCTGGGCTAAAATCTGCTCTTGGCTGTTGTATTTTTGAAAAGATTTTAAATATTAAATATGAAAGTTTACACGAAACAACATCTGGAAAAATTATATCTATTTTCTCTACTGATCTTGAAAGAATTCCTCATATTTTCACATTTTTTGCGGTATTTTTTGGGTCAGTTTTTGGTGTTATATTTACATCAATTCTTATTGGAATTCTTCATGGTTTTCCATCCGGAGTTACTTGCATTCTTGCAGTTATTTGTATTACTTCCTTTCAGTCTTTCATGGCATATAGACAAGGTTTAATGAGGTCAAAAATTGCTTTTAGAAGTGATAAAAGAATACATTTTATGAATGAAATTTTAACTGGAATTGAGACAATAAAAATGCAAGTTTGGGAAGAATGCTTTTCCCAAAATATTGGTATTTTAAGGCGAAAAGAAATTTTAACACTTATGAAATCATTTTTATATACAATATCTTTTAGATTATTTAGTACAATTGGAGTAAAAATTCTTCTTATGTCTGTTATTTTTGTAGCAAAATCAACAAAACCGGAAACACTTAATCCTCCAACAGTTATGAGATTAATTAGTCTTATTCTCCTATTAGACACGAATGTCTTCTATATATTTCCAGATTGTATATTTGTATTGAAAGAATATCTTATCTCACTGGAGAGGCTAAAGGAAATATTTCTTGCAAAAGATAAAACAACAGTTGACGATATGGAAAAGTCCATTTTGAGTGACAATGACAATGGTAATTTCAATATCTGTCAACTAAAGAAAGTTAATTTCAACTGGAATGTAACAATTTCTTCAATTTTATGATTTAAACATTTTTTTATATTTCATCTTTTTTAAAGGCTTCATCACCTTCAAGGATGGTATTGAAAGATATCAATTTATCCATAGAGTCATCATCTCTAATAGGACTATATGGTAAAGTTGGTGCAGGTAAAACTACACTACTAATGACTATGATTGAAGAATTAAAGCCTTGTAGTGGATTTATGAAATTACCATTAAAAAAATCGTATATGCCTCAAGATTCTTGGATTTTTAATGGCTCAATTAGAGATAATATACTATTTGGAGATCATCTAGATTTAGTTAAATATAGAAAAGTTTTACAAGTATGCTCATTGCAAAAGGTATAAAGAAAAAGAGTAATTCATTTTAAGTTGTTTAGGTTTTGTTTAAACAAAATTTTGTCTACAGGATTTAGAAAATTTTCCAAAAGGCGATAAGACATTTGTTGGAGAAAAAGGCCTTATGCTAAGTGGGGGTCAAAAGGCTAGAATATCTCTTGCAAGAGCTGTTTACAGAGATGCAGATATCTATTTGCTGGATGATCCCCTAAGTGCATTAGACAGGAGTGTTGCAAAGGAAGTTATGAACAATTGCATACTTGGTTATTTAAAAGAGAAAACTGTGATACTTGTATCTCATCAAATTGACTTTCAACTACAAGCTGATACAGTGTTTTCTCTGGAGGATGGCACACTAAGGCAAGTTGAAAAATCACAGCTATCCCTTCTAAATATGGAAACCAACAAGAATCTAGAATTAACTTTGAACCAAAATGATACTAATTGTGATGAAGAAAATGCTAAAGATGGTTTGTCAAGTTGGAAAACATATAAACATTACTTTCAAAGTGGTAGCTATTTTTTGATTTGTTCCTCATTGTTTTTCTTTGGCTTAGTATTTGGCATGAAAATATATTTAGATACTAAAATCAATTACTTTGCTACAAATCCATGGTCAACAATTACTCTTTATCATCTTTTAATCATTCTTTTCCTTTTAATAATTTTAGATCTTGGCAAACAATTCCTTTTTTACATTAATATTTGTATCTGCTCTATAAATCTTCACAATGAAATGTTTACGAAAATAATGTCAGTTGGTATGAGATTCTTTAATATTTATCCAAAGGGAAGGATACTAAATAGATTTTCGAGAGATATTGGATTAATTGATTTATTCATGTATATCAATTTGGAATTGACCATAACCTTTATAGGAGGAATGCTTTTCTCATTTGCTCTAGCAGCCTACAATGTCAATATCATACTTATCCCTCTTATCGTTATGTTTATAGTGGTCTATTTTACTATGATGAAAATGACACGTTATTCCAGCAAATTGAAGAGACTAGATAGTGTAACTGCTAGTCCAATATACGAAATGTTAGATAGTACTCTAACTGGACTTTCAACAATAAGATGTTTTGAAAGGCAAAGTCAATTAATGAATAAATTCTATCAAACTTACAACAAGAATTTACATTATTCTTATTTTTTGGAAGCCTACAACTTGTTTACATCCAGAATATTCTATTGTTGGATTTTCTTAACTCAAATATGTATAAATTTTGCTTGCGTCTATTTTTCAAGTCCAAAAAGGGCGTTTATTCAAACTTTGGCCATAGTTTATATCAATAATCTAATGGTTGGATTAATTATGGGTTTAAAAAAATTCGTGTTTGTTGATGGAATTGTATGTTTTTGTCGTCTTTTCTTTATCATATTCATATAGATATAATTGTTTATACATGTTCATTGCAGATGACATCAGTTGATCGTATTAAAGAGTACTCTAATCTTCAAAGCGAAGAAAATGAAGGATGTCTTCGAGGAAAGGATACCTTGGTAACAGCAACACAAGCAGAATGGCCTTCCAATGGAAACTTACAATTGATTAATGTATCAATGAAATATGATCAAACTTTGCCATCTGCTATATTTTCTATAAATCTGTGTGTTAAATCTGGTGAAAAAGTAGGTCAAATTTTTATTTTGCCAATGTTTTTCACAAGTTCTTTTCGCTTTTTCAGATAGGCGTTGTTGGGAGAACTGGAGCTGGTAAAAGTTCTCTTATATCAGCCATTTTACAAATGGCTAATGTTGAAGGTCAAATATTATTAGACAATGTTGATATACTTAGAGATGTTAGTCTCCAAAGAGCAAGATCAGTTATATCCATCATTCCACAAGATCCAATATTGTTTTCAGGGACATTTAGAACGAATTTAGATCCCTACAACAGATATACCGATGATGAAATTTGGATATCTCTCCATAAAGTTCAATTGTCAAAAAAAGTCAGAGATTTAAAAGACCAATTAAATGCAACAGTGATAGAAGGAGGAAAAAATTTAAGCATTGGAGAAAAGCAATTAGTCTGTTTGGCGAGAGCCTTGCTAAAACATTCATATTTAATTGTGATTGATGAGGCGACTGCTAATGTAGACATGGAAACAGACAATCGAATTCAGACTACATTGAAATTTCAATTTAAAGATTGTACAATGATAACCATAGCCCATAGATTAAATACAATTATGGATAGTGACAGAATAGTTGTTATGGATCGAGGAACAATAGCAGAACTAGGAACTATTGAAGAACTGAAAGAGAAAAAAGGACTCTTTTTCAAATTACTCCAAGATAAGGAAAAATAAGAAAAAATGTGTTTTTAAACATCTTTTTTTAATAAAATCATTATTTTTTAATTACAAATTACACAACTAAAAATTAGCAAAGCAGTTAAAATAAATTCGAATGCGGACGTCTAGAATCCAATTTAAATGTTATTGTAATCGTCTTCGGTTGTAAAAGTATAAATTGCTGTTTTAGTAGTCTCTTTGCATTATTCTTACTTCCGTTTCTATAACATGGAATGATGTGCTCATTTTCTAAATTTTCATTTACAGTAATGGTGTCCAAATCTGTTTTACGAACAAGAAAATAGCATTTCTGGATTTTTTATGATAAAATATATGAATTATTAATATATGGAAAGGAATATTTGATTGAAAATAAATATACTTTTACAAAAGAGATTCCATTAATAGAGGTAATTTCTTATGAATCTTCCTCATGGGGTTCTCAATATTCTCCATTAAAACTGCTAAAAAGGGCAACCTAGTAATAATACAGGATACTGGAGCAGACATGTCAATCATCACGGAGAAAGCGGCAAAAAGAATAAATGTGAGGCCTATAGAGATAGTGGAAATCGAACTCGCAATGATGTGGAGAGTAGAGAAACACAAGGCTATGAGGTATGAGTTTGAAATCAAGGGAAGATGCCTGGAAGCTTTAGAATACCCGGAGATCGCTGTAATAAGCCAAAATGCTATAACTACAGAAGAACGAAAGAGATGGCCATATTTAAAGGACATCCCCATCCCACAACTGGAACGCAGACAAGTAGACCTGCTGTTAGGATGCAACTCTGCAGACTTGATTGCACCCAGGACAATATTGGAAGGAGATGTGAATGAGCCAATTGCCATGCTTTCAAAACTAGGATGGTCAATAACAGGACAGAAATTAGAAAAAGGGAGGCAGGCGAAAGTATCTTTGATATTAAAGGGGGATAGCTCAAAGGAACAAAAGCTAACTCTAAGAGATGAAGAATGGGTAGAAAAATTGGATAAGAACATATCCTTCAAGGATGGAAAGGTATACGCCCCCATTCTGTTCAATGGTGATGAGAAGGAGCTGCGGTGTAACAGATACATGGCATACAAAAGGTTGGAGGGCCTACAAAAAAGGTTCACAAGAGATAAACAGTATGAGGAACAATATGATGAAGGCATCATGGACTACATAAACAAGGGTTACGCAAGAAGAAAGGGAGAAAAGGACATAATAAAATGGTTCATACCACATCATGGCATAGCGAATCCGAATAAGAAAGGATTGCGAATAGTATATGATTGCGCAGCAAAATACTATGGGAGGAGTGTTAATGATACAATATCAACAGGCGGGAGGTTAGTGGGAGACATACCTTCTACATTGACAAATTGGAGGAGTGGGAAGCACTATCTAATAGGAGACATAAAAGCGATGTTCCACCAAGTAAACCTTAAAGAAGTGGATCAACAGTACTTTGGTCTACTTTACTGGCCCCCTGGAAAGCCAAAGTCAAGAGGCAATATAGTAGAGTATCTCATGACAAGACATGTGTTTGGGGCAAAAGATAGTCCTTATGTAGTATCAGCAACCCTGAGAAAGGTGTTGAAGGCCTCTCACTTGTCAAGAGAGGAGAGGGAAGAGATAACAAGAAGCTTTTATGTGGATGACCTTATATTGGCATCCAATGACGAAGATTACCTAGGGGAAGTGTTAGAGAAGGTGTTGAAGGCTCTCGATAGCTACTTCACACTTACCGAGCTGGCAATGAACTTGATAGAAATTAGAAAGATCATCCCACCTGAAAGGAGAATTTATGATTACCCAGAAAAGGTATTGGGCATTAAATATGAAGGAAAGGAGGATAAACTGTATTGGATAATACAAAAGAAGATGTTAGAGCTCAAGGCTACTTGGAGAGACATGTTAGGGGCAGTGGCAAGCATTTATGATCCCCTTGGACTAATAAACATTGTGACTAGCAAATTAAGGCTCACATTTTCACAACTCAGCAAAGGCATGAGCCATTGGAAAGAGGAAATATCAGAAGAGAAGAGAAGAGACTGGAACACAATAGTAGCCAGGTTGCCTGGACAATTAAATATAGCTCACTATGCCGGGAGCTCCAAAGGGTACCACATCTACACAGACGCCTCAGATACAATGTTGGGAGTGGCAATCTACTCATATGCTAATGGAACCGAAATGATACTGAGGTCAAAGGCCTTGATGGCTAGACCAGCCATGAAAACAATGCCAAGGCGTGAGCTGGCTGCAGCATTACAAGGGGTGAGATTGGCACTGGAGGTGAGAACAGGGGTGGCGAGAAGGCCTGCCCTATTTATGACAGACTCGGAAGTGGTACTGAGGTACATCAAGAATGACGAAATCCCAATGGAAAAGTATGCACGAACGAGGGTACTGGAGATACGGCAGTACACAGACCCAGATCAGTGGCACCATGCAAAGAGCGAAAATAACCCAGCAGATTGGTTAACTAAAATACCAGTAAAATTCAACCAGGAAAAGTATGACAAATGTTCAAAGAGAGAAATAACAATGACACAACAAGGACAGCCATGCAAGGTACTATTGCTGAAAAAACCAGCTGATAATGAGCAGGACTTTGCAAAGTTCTTATCCCAGAGAGCGGGGAAGGAGCTGACCAATGTAAATGACGTCAACCTGGAAGTAGAGAAAGCCATATGCGAAGCTCAAATGGAGATAAACCCAAAAAGACTGGCAAAATATGTGATAACAAGGGGACAGGACGGAATGAGAATCCAACTCCGATGACTGGGGAAGAAGGAGAGCTACCTTGAGAACCCTAGGATCTTGGATGGAAAGTCGACGATTGGAAAATTGATGGTGAAAAGGATTCATGAGGAAAACTGCCACGCTCCCCTGGCTAGAATGAGAGTAATCTTAAGGGAGACCTATTGGCGTGTGGGAGGTAGTAGTTAAGGCAGCTAAATATTTGGCCAAACCATATCTACACAATTGCTGGTCTCACCAGAAATGGCAGACACTGTGGTCGCTAGTAGAGAAGGTAATAAACGATAAGCCATTACAGCAGATGACCCTGACCAGATATTGGTAACACCCAATTTACTAAAGAAGAGACAACGGGAGCTATGTTGGAATGAAAGCAAATGGAGTCAGAAGTGTTGGAACGAGATACAGCGACAATGGAAAAGGATCTACCTGCAAGAGCTGGTCAGACAACAGCAGAGAACGAAGGGAGGAAGAAAGCTGCAAGTCAGAGACAAGGTCCTAGTCACTGACAAACAAAAAGCTAGGCATAGATGGGTGACTGGAGTACTAACAGAAATCATACCTAGTCATGATGGAGCCACGAGAAAGTGCAAGTTGAATACAGCAAGGGGCCCACTTATCAGGGCTGCTGGAGAACTACTGTTCGTGGGAGAGTAAACAGAATGTTATATACTAACATTCCGTTCACATTACATGATATGAGTGAATGTGTGTTAGTGTGTGAGCGTCAGTGTCTGAGCGTCACTTAAGAAGGGAGTTTGACTTAGCCCAGAGTTGGGACAGTCCAACTTGATGTTATGTCACATCGTTGATAACGACGTGGCATGAACGTGGCATGAATGTGGCAATACAGATGAGCACAGTCAAACACCCAATTAAGTGACACTAACAAAGTATAAAAGGGAGTGAATGTAATAGAACGGTGTGAGAGACCAAAAGAATATCAAATAAAATTTATACGAAATCCTTAGGAATTTCGTGCTATAAGCGAAAAACAAAATCTTATAAAGGTTCAATTGGTTAGTGTCTTGTAATTAAGTCAAATAGGACAAACGTCACATACAGATAAACAAAAAAAAGCCCATACCACTCATATTAATTAATAATTCTAATGATTTATTGAAAATAAATAACCTTCTCTATTCATTGTCTATCTTTGTAAATACTTATATAATGATTGAAATTGGAATGAGTTGCTCCACCATAGCAATGAAAACAAAATATTTATTTCTTGACAAAAAATACATGTTTTGTAGAAATATATTAAAAATTTTCCATTTATTGATCTGAGGAATAATTATATGTTTGTTGATCGTCGCTTAAAAAACCATAAGATGTCGAATGTCTTTTAACAATGGAAGAAAGAAAATTAATAGAAGACTTGTATGCAAATAGCTATATGACAAGAAATAAAGAAACAAAAAGATCAATTTGCTAAGAAGAAAAAGTAATTCATTGAGAACAAAGAATTGTTCATTTCAAGTTAGAAAGAACTAACTAACTAACTGAATAGTATACAAGTTGGAATATTTATATCATAATCAATACATTGAAATTAATTTTTTATGAATTACTTATTTATGAAATGATGTATTGATACATTTTGGAAAGACTTTTTAAGAGAAATTTCTTGCATTTTCCTCTCACAGTTTTCAATTTGTTATTACTTTATAGACATGAAAATAATTTCTATATTTATTGGAATTTTCATCTTCAATGTTCATCCTTCATTGGAAAGAGGTAAATAAATAAAATTAAAATTGCACACATTTCTATTGAATATGCTAATTTAATCATAATTTGATGAAAAGATGAGAAACTTATAAATATTGCTTCAAAAATCAATGGAGCTTCATGTATTGTAAATTCTGAATTGTTGAATACACCTGAATTTAACTATGAATGTGAAAATGCTTTAACACCTATTTGGTTTGAAAATAATGATTGGGCTTCATCCTGCTCTGGTTCTCTCTGTAATGGTAGAATAATAGTTATAAGTTTTAAGAAATCATACAATGTGCATGAAATATGCATTCTTCAAAGAGTTACATCTAGTGATCAAATTGTTAACGATGTATTAATTACATTTCAAACTTCTAATATTCAAAAAATTTACAAAATCAATCTGGGCAAAACTTGTATTTTACTTGAAGAGAATGTTGGATTTGATTCGACTGCTATTAGTTTTATGCCTTACAATTCGCTTCCTGCTAGTAAGAACTCTGGTTTTAACACCATTTTTGTTTACGCCTATAGCAATGGTAAAGAGTTTTTTGTAATTTTTTTTCCAAAGGTTTCCAAAGAATTTTTTATTTTATTTCATAGACACAAGCGACATTGATGAAGAAGATTTGATTAACATAGCCGATATTGATCTTGGTGCCACTTGTGAAAGTTTCGTTTCGGAGATAGGAAACGAATGTCATAAAGCGTTAAGTAGTAGCTCTAATTTATACTGGGCTCCGGCATGTGGTATTTTCCCGCAACCCAGTTGCATTGGCTCCTATATCGAAATAGATTTTGTATATCCAGCTCAGCCATACATATACTCTTACGCCAATAGGTATATGCCCTATACTGTATAAAACAACAAATAGTAGGCCCATAGTTGTACTTGTAAAATAGAATAATATACCAGAGAAACTGTAAACCATTTTAGATATGATGAAAATCGTTATATAAAGACAATGAAATTGGAATGGAGTTCTGGATTTGTTGATATACAAACAGATTTGCCTCAAGACGTTTTCTATCATTACTACAACTATACACACTATCCAACTATTGAATCCTCAGTTAAGGTTACTATAACAAATACTACCTCAAATGAACTTATTGGACTCAATTATTTTAAAGTTTTTACAAAACGTCTGTAAAAAATTTTCTCTTTAATATCATTTTAATTCTGTTTTGGTTTTTTCAGAATTTAATCAACATATTTATACAATTCAATACGACACTTATGTTGTTTACAGTCTACCTCAACATCTTCACGGTAATTTTATGTCTATAAAGTTTAGGGTTAAAGGTCACCAGTCTGGTCAATCTAACGATTGTTCGTCATTCATTATGACATTTAAGAATTGTACAAGCGAAATATTTACATTGAAGCTTGATATAATTGAAAATGGTGAAAAATCATCATCAATTGAAACTATTGAACCAGTTTTTAATAGTATTAATTTTAGCGAAAGTTCACCATTGATGAGTTGTGATTCGTGGAGTGAATTTTGGATAATATTCACTAATAATCAAATAAAATTAGGCTCTGGTATGATCTATGATAAAGATACATTAGCAATTTTAAACTCAGCAATACCTTTGGACATGAGGGAGATATTATTTAAAAATGATAAAGCTTCTATCATGAACTATGTTCAAATTTTAGATAAAGGTAAGACTTTGTTTTATTGATTGATAGTTTTTTTAGACTATTTAACAAAAACATACTTTTGTAGAAGGACGAAAGATATATTTAAATAATTATCCACAATGTGATGTTCAATATGATATTAATGGTCTAGATAAAAGTATTCCTACTTGTACAGTTATCAAAGCGAGAATGACACACTTTGAATACAAATTGACAAATGGAAAAGGGAAAAGGCTATTTGATAAAGATTCAAATTTAGTTATAATTTTCAAAAGAGATATTGGAATTGATGTCAAAATTAATATATACATAACTTATCAAATTAAATTTAATGAAATTGTAGAGAATAGAATTTGTCAGCCTGAAAAATCTTCTTCAAAAGGTCAATATCTCGTACACAATTTCTCTTGTCAAGATATTGAAGATGTTGAAACAAATTTGGTTTCTGTTAAAATTCTGATAGATAATTTTGATGAAATTAATCAATTGTTCTTCTGTGAAATATTTTTTCAATAGTGAAATGTGCTTGGCTTTTTAAATCATGGATTTATTTATGTTTGTCATCATTTCTTATATAACAATAATTTATAATTAATGGCTAATTTTTTTTGACTTATTCCATGGCTTAGATCTACGTAGATTTTAAAAAACACTGATAATGTCTTTAATTATCGATCATGATCATCCTGCGAATCTTTAGATGAATGATACAAAATCTGTGATTCAGGTCTATGTCACTGACTTTGAATAAAACTTGACGATTCGTTAATATAATCAATTTTATAACACCTAATGACTCTAATTTGAGTTGAGATTTTTGTATAATAGCTTTGTAGCTTTGTAATGGAAAGAAGTGATTTTACCCTAACCCCAACCTAATCATTTCATGTAATTCTTAATCGGGAGTCTGCTAAGTATAAATCAATAGCAATCTCTTTTCTGTCAGTCATTTGTTTAACTGAAGACATAAGCTCGAAATATTTGAGGATGTTTACCATGACCTTTCCCCAAAGTATAAAAGCTGACTAAATGATTATAGATATTACTCATTAAAACAACTTCGCATTCTTTTCCTAAAATTACGTCATCAAAATCATAATCTCAATATGATATTCTATCAATGTTATTATCATTTTCATAGGTGCCCTTGATAATGCTATTTCTCTTTTAATACTTGACCATAGTTCATCTTATCCAGTTTTTATTAATGCTTTTCTACATGAACTGTCATCTGGAACTGTTGAAAAATTGGAAAATTTTAAGAAAATTTTATATTAAATGCTGAATAGTTTATTTACAATTGACAATAATACAGGAAAAATATTAATCTTTCATCTTCAAATCAAACTTTTAAACTTACTCTTTTTACACATTGATTCCCTCTCCATACAATCTCAGCTTTGTAATTTTAACTTTTTATAATTCATGAATTACCATATGGACAAAAAAATTACATCCTTATTAGTATAGGTATCAACAATTAGATGGAATACATTCAATATGCTTTGCACTGAGCAAAAGTGAATCTTTATTTTTATATGAAGCAAGTTGCTTAAGAAATTAGCTTGTACTTTGTTGTATTGTAATTGTAGGAAGTCCTAGTTCGTCACTATCAAATTCGTCCTCTCCAATCATTTACCAATGTGCCAAAGTACTGGTCCAAATAGAACCTTTCAAGTTCGTCCACAAGTAGTCTTAATAAATGTAATTCCAGTAAAAATTAACCAACAAACACCAGTATTTCATTCAAAGAATATGTATTTGAGTAAATGAGTTTCTAGTTCTAAACAAGCAAGTTTGAACAACCAGCTGATGGTTAGAAAACTGAACTGACTACTGTTAAATTCGTAGGGTTTATATACTTTTCCAATAGTTCACAGTTCACAGATAAAAATATTGACACAAACAAATGTAACAATTTGGATAAAGGGAAAGTTCAAATATACTTCCATGTTTGTTACTTTTTCTTTATCTTGGAGAACTTTTGCTCCCTATTTTAGTAGGTCAGAAAGTTGCCTAAGATGTAACAATTATTAATAGAAGTTGGATTGATTCCAAAACACAAAAATAGGAAAAGGTCAACTTGATGCCGTTTTAATATACAACAAATTATTAATAATAATTGTTTGTGTAAGATAATATGTTTCTGTGTAAAGGACTGGTAGGATAAAAGTATTAAACTTAATCATCCAATATAGTATTGTGCATACAATACTGTTGAAAAGTGACAATAATCTAAAAGCTCCAAATATAAATAGAATAGTGGAAGATATAATTAATATTCATTAAATATGATGTGTATAATAATTAGGGTTAACATCTAAGTTGTAAAATACTTTTACAACTTAGTTTAAATAGTGTATGTTGTAGTTTTAGGCCTGTAGAGTACTCTATAATACTCTTTCAATATTGCTTTCCATTGATGAATGAAATGTAACAATTTGGGTGTATTGTGTGAATTTGTGAGCCTGGTTACAAGCTTATGTGTTTAGTACCTACAAACTGCCTAAATGTGTACATAGCTAATAGCTATTTTTTATTTTGAGTTTTGTCACAACTTGTATGAGAAACTTTAGAATAACCCTGACCCTGTGCTAAGTACAGGTTACAAAATGACCAAAAACAGGTGATTTCAGCATATTTCAGGCACTTGACAACAGGTTACTTAACAACACAACTGGTTTCATGGCAACAGTCTTTTTATTGTGAATGTTATGGCAACTTTGATAAAAGCAAAAGAAAGAGGCAAAAGTGATGGGCCCGGGATATAGAATATCTAATCCATAAAGCCAGATTAGTTATTTTGTTTGGATAACATTTCAATTATGTCCAAAAGAAAAGTTAAAATGAGAATCGTAGACATATTTGGAGGCTAAATTTTGGATTGAAAATGGTCGGGAAGAACATGACAGCAGCTGATTTGTAATTAGGAGGGTCTCTTCTGAAGGTTACCTTTGGCAAGGGCTGGGTTAGGGTCGGAGAAAAACATTGATTTGTGAACCTTTTTCTGTCGCATTCAGTTTGTAATAATCTTATCCAAGTGTTCTCAGGCAATCTTTTGTCGAGCGGCAATTAATCAACTTTCTTTAGCCAACAAATTCAGCTCAATTTTACTCTAAAAATGATATTTTTTTAACCAATTCTTCAATGCTTAACAAGCAATAAATGTACTTTATTCAATTGTTTTATACCATTCAACAAACGACTAACTCACAAGGAGATGAAGAGAAAAGATACAATTTCATAAGGCTTGTGAATGTTACATTTTGAGTTAAGCGAGAAATTTCTTTATAAAATTCTTCATTGAGTGTCTGCAATCTTAGCAAATCCTCCATTATTATTGAATATTCGAAACAGAGAAAATTATTAAGTAATGCCTAGCCCATTAACAAGATATATCTATAAAGATTACTGCTCAAAGTGTCAAAAAATGACAATCTCATCGCTTTTCACATGACTCTCTGGATAAATAGATTTCAAAACTCTTTGTTAAGAGATATAGGAGCTGGAGAAAATGTCCCCTAAGGATTAGGGCTAATTAAATATTCATTAATTTCAGACTATAACACATAAAAAATCCTCATTGTTATCTCCAGTGTATTATGCAAGATTTTTCTTTTTGTAGTATTACAATATATAAACACAAATACTCAGTTAATCAATTGGAAAATTAAATTTTCAATTCTACATGAAAATGTTTAAATACTAAATTTTTTGTATAATAAAAGTAACTAATTTTTAATGACAATAAACTCAAAAGAATAGTAATATTTGAGAAAAACTAAAGCTATCAAACTTTTACTCAACTAAAAAGCACAATTTGTAATTTGTAATTTCAAGTGTTAATTTGTAATAAAAACAGAGTTTAGTGCATGTTAATATTTCGAGAAAATTATAAATATGAAACATATACTCACTCTAAAAATAGAAAAATTTCTTTTGATTACTTGACCTATTTACATAAATTAGAATAAAGATTAACAGCAAACATAAAAATGAAAACGTAGCAGTTATAATTTTTTTTGCAATATTTTAACATTTTGTTAACAATAACTTTTAGTATGAATAAACAAAGATAATGACTTGGTCAACACAAAATATAAGCTTATGTTGGAAAATCTTACATCACCCTTGCTTTGTTCAATAGGTGTGTGTTTACCCAATGTGTGAATCATTATAGTCTAAAAAAGTATAAATTCTGAAGGATTTTGAGATAATTCTTCATTAACAAACTTATTCTGTTATAGTTAACTTTGCTAACTTGAACTCAATAATTCAAAATGGAGAAAACATTTTTACTTTTTTTGATGGTGGCATTATTTGTGAAATGTCATTTTCTACCAGTTGGACCTGGAAATAATGGAATGCCTGTAAATGATTTTTGCTTGATGAACCAATGTAAAAATGGTGGAATTTGTAAGTCAACAGAATTTTCATTTTATTGTGAATGTTCCAATGGCTTTACTGGTTCTTTTTGCGAATTTATGATGGATGATAAATGTAAAATTGAAAATTACTGCGAAAACGAAGGTAGTTTTGCTTTCAGAAGTATAATTGTTAAATCTTGTCTATAATGTGTATTACCTCTTTTTATAGGAACATGTCATAGCTCACAAATGCTTCTACCAAATTCAATTGTTGCCTATCAAGTGAACTGTATGTGCAAGGAAGATTATTTTGGAGACAGATGCCAAAATAAGCATCCTTGTTTGGAAAACATTTGCCAGAATAATGGTAAGACAATAATAAATAAATTTATCGAGTTCAAGATCTACTTTTAACTGATAGGAAAATGTACAAAATCTTGGATTCTTGGAGAATATACATGTCAATGTACTAAAGGTTTTGAAGGTAAACATTGTGATTTGCCAACACCTAATCTATGCGACTCCAATCCATGTGCAAACAATGGTATGAGCAGTTAAAATATCCGAATCTTTAAATTTTTAATCTTTGAATAACCTTTTTCAAAAGGTAAATGTTATCAAGTTAAAAATAAAAGTACATCAATGAGCGAAGTGTTTTGTGAATGTATTGGAAAATTTAAAGGCTTAACATGTTCAGAAGAAATTACTAATGGATGTTTAAACAATCCTTGCAGCAATAATGGTATAAGTCTTTTAATATTGCACTAATTTTAATAAGTAACATTAACACTATACATAAGGTACATGTGTAAGTTATGGAGAATTAGGAATGTATTATTGCATCTGCCCAAAGACGCATTTAGGGAAACATTGCCAGATTGAAAATCCATGTAATGTAAAATCATGTAATGGCAAAGGTAAGCTTTTGAACAAATTCAAAATTCTTTAAATCATTATATATGTCTTACAAAAGGACAATGCAACATTCAAGAATTTATCACAAATGGAATACGCACATTTGTTGGCAAATGTGAATGCCTTGCTCAATTTGGAGGGAATGAGTGTGAACTTGAAAATCCATGCTATAAAACAGATGTTTGTAAGAATGGAGGTAAATAAATCAATTGGTTATTTGAATATGAAACAATTAAATTATTATTTTGCAAGGAATATGTGAAGTGGAACGTCATATGAATCACGTCAATGGCGGAATAGGCTTTGTGACATTTGGTTTAACTTCTTGTAGATGCCCCAAATTATATGGTGGAAAATTTTGTGAAATTCTCAGTCCTTGTATAACTAACAATCCTTGTCAAAATGAAGGTTTGTAATCTCAGTTTTATTTTATACTTAAACTTGATTATATAGTCTATAAATTATTTTCTTGAAATAGGATATTGTAATGTTGAACGCTCACACATCTGGGAAAATTCAGGAAGTGTTGATGATTTTACAAAACCGACTTGTGACTGCAAGTTAGGATATAGTGGAGAGTATTGCGAAATGAATTAAATGATTATCTCGTCATTGATATCTTTCTTTGATAAATATGGAAAATTGATTGATAAATGAATGATTTTTCTTCTTAATACACAGCATTAAAAAAAATATTTTTCTTCTAATTCAAATGCATTTCCATACAAGCTGAACTTAAGCTTTGTTAGATATTTTGATTTGCAGACATCATTAATCTTTAGTCATTAGCAATTATCAACTTTTGCTAATTCATTTCTTTCTTTGAACTATAGTGTAACAAAATATAAGACGTTTCTTTAACATGAAAGATCTTATATCTAAGCAATAAAGATAAGATCAAACACTTGAAAACAGATAAGACGCAGAATTTCTTAACCGATTAAGTTTAATATTCAATTTTAAGCTTTATTTTTTTAGACAAATAAATGATAGGATTGCGAAGTAAAGGTTGCAAATTTTATCATTTTGACTTCTGGTTCTTACAAACTACTTTGAGTAATATCAGTATGCTAACACTTAATTTAGCCCTAACACAGTGTAAAAAGTAATACATTTGAGATTTTCTTGACTCTAGAAATATCATTAATCTAGGCCAAGAGTTTAACCTCTCTGAAGTTTTTCTTCTACTGCCAGGAAAATCTTTCATTCTTTTAACAGATTAAACAAGAGCTGTCTTTAATGATTGTAATTTATTTCTTCAACCCATGACATTTTAGATAGTATCTATATTATAGTATTTCAGATCAGAATTGTGCTTACAAACAATTGAACTTTGAGAGATAAAACCGATAAATTTCTTATCAAGATTAAAGATAATATAGTATATAATAATATATTCTTATTCCTATATAAAGGAAAGCCATTCATTCGTGTTCATTCAAACTACAAATATGCATTTTTCATATTTAATTACTTTAACAAGTAAGTTTTTTATTTCTTTTCAAATATTCCTTGAAATTCAACATAATGTTTACTTCAGTAATATCATTGGTGGAATGGAACAATGCCAATTTTGTTTGTCCACTCAATTCTGAATTGAAACCAGTTGATGGGGCTTATCCTGATCCTGAATATTGTGGAATTTATTATCATTGCATTAATGGTACAGCCCATCCTCAGCAATGTCCACCTGGACTTTTCTTTACAGTTTCTTTAACTAATTGTAAATATTCTTTATGTGTTGAGCCGCATTTGGCTGATTGTCCAGGAGGAAATTCATCAACAAAAATTTTATCAGATTATGCTCCTGAGTGCTCTAAGGATGATGATGATGATACAGTAAACAATTTTGAGAGATCTTGTTATACAAAAAATGCTGACTGTGAAGATGGCCTAAATGGAACATTTCCTAATAAGAATGATTGTAGGCAATATTATCATTGTTACAATGGAGTTGCTTGGCCTCAACAATGTCCCCAAGGTTACTTTTTCAGTCCATCATTAAATGTTCGCGAATGTTCAACAAGACTATGTGTCACTGCTGAAGAATCACAATGTCCACTTCCAGGAGGATGGTCTGAATGGTCAGAATGGAGTGGATGTGAACCAGATTGTGGAGATGGTTTAAGAACTCGTTCAAGAACTTGCACAAATCCTCCACCATCCAATGGGGGAGATGAATGCCCAGGAAATTCAGTAGACGTTGAATTATGTACAAATCCTCCTTGTGATTTAAATAAACAGCCAGCATTTATGGTTTCATCAATCAGAGGTGCAAGCCTTCCAATAGGAAAGGTGAGGTGGACAAGAATAAATCATGATAACGGAAATTTATTCAATGCATCTACAAATGAATTAAATATTAAGAAAAGTGGTTTCTATTATATTTCAAATACTGCCACTACATCTAGAAATAGCGAAACTACTTTATTATTAAGAAATAGAAATGTAGGCGTGACAGCTAATCTTTATCAACAAGTAAGCTATTTCAAGGACACTTTTACTAGATCTGGAGTATATTCTTTAACTCCACTCTCCAAGCCATACATTTCTTCAGATTTTCGATCATTAGCCTACAGCAGTAGACTAGGCTCTGAAACATCTTGGTCTGGTTTTCTGTATGAATCTGATGTTGCATTTTTTGCTGGAAGAGATACAACTTTTACAACAGTGAGAAATCAAATACCACTTTCAAAGGTTGTTTCTATAAAGGGTGCATTTTTAAATGCTGCCAGAACAGAATTAACAGTGTCAGCAAAGGGATGGTATTATATTCATTTTGGAACAGGTTTTGAAAGTTTTAAAGATGGGATTGTAAGCTTAACATTAAATGGCGCTTCAACATCTTTTGAAAGATCTGTGGCAAAAGGTCATACAAGTATTCAAGATAATCAAGTCTCAAGAGGGATTGTTATGGAGCTTAATGCAAATGACAGGATATCTCTAACACTAGTAAAAGGCACCTCCAGATCAGCCTCTTTGTATACATATATAGCAGGATTTCAATTAAATACATCAGGAGATAAACCAGCATTTTATGCCTATAGAACAACAAATTTAGTCACACAGTCAAGAATAAAAATTGGTTTTGATGGAGTTGTATTGGATACACATTCTGGATGGAATTCCCAAGATAATACATATAAGGCTGCAGTTCCAGGTTTGTATCACGTTGATGTATCTGCTGGTTCATGGCCAGGAATACAAACTTCAATACTTATAAGAGTGAACAACAGAGCAATCTTAAGTATGCAAAGATTGAAGGCTAGAACAGCATTTGAAAGTATGAGCAGAGGAGGAATATTAAAATTGGAAAAAGATGATATTGTAACAGTTGAGACTATACACAATCTTTATAGTGATACATGGAAGTTAACATCATTTGCATTGTTTTATGTTTCTTCATTATAAACTACACTGTGTTTGTTTTTACTTCATAATACCATTTTCAATTTCTGCCTTCCCCCAAACCTTGTTCTTTCACTGCTCTTACCAAACAATTGTTTTATTCAAAATTCCCTTAGTGTAACCTTTCAAATTACTGAATATTGAAATATGCTTTCATATATTTTCTTTTGTTTTTGAAAAATGTTATCAAAATATGACAAAATAAGATAATTCAATTGGTGAAAATAAAAAATGTTTTAGATTATAAACAGTTTTTTTTCTATATTTAGAATTAGACATTTGTCCAAGAAATTTGAGGCAAGTGAACACTGGAAAATTTTTTTGCCTAATCAGCTGTAATAAATGTTAGTCAGTATTGAAATGAGTCACTTCTAATCTTCCAATAAGTATGGACATTGCACGAAAATCTGAACTAAATTCCTTTCGTATAAAACATGGCATAACCAATGAACTTGAGAAAAAATTCTAAGAAAAATTGGCTATTTTACATATTAATATAATCATTAACGAAGAGAATGGGAATAAGATCTCTTGTGGATAATTCATTAGAAAAAGTGGCGGATAATCTTCCTTATCTTACTATATTATGCAAGAATAGTTCTTGTTATTTACCGTACCATATTTCAAATATGATTTTTAGAAAATCTTGCACAGAAAATTTAAACTGTGTGGGAAACAATGAATTGAAATTTTTCTCCACTGAGACAACTCATTTGACAGATGTTAATTTGGATAGGAGACGTTTTCAAAAAGATGTTAATTTTAATATTTTACAGGATCATACTCTAAATTCTATTACTTTTACTTGTTTTAATTTAAGAGAAATGTTTATTTTGCCATCTTCAGTTAAAAAATTATCCTTTTTTCATTGTAATTTTGAATTTGATGAAGATATGATCCAAGAAAATTATCAACAACTCTCTAATTTAAAAGAGATTCAATTTATTTGCTGTTTCTCGTCTGATTCTTGTAAGATAAATCAAATATTGACCAGCTGTAATCAACTTGAACAATTTACTGTCTCAAATGGAAGAAGAAAGAGAAGGAATAAGGTATTAAGAAAGGATGGAATTAGAAAAAATATTAGTCAAGTGCTTCCTTTTTGTGTTTTTCCTATTTTGAAGAAGAATTGTAAAACTATAAAAAGTATTAATTTATCAAAGTCACACTTTAGGAGTTATGACTGCAAAGCGTTTCAGGAAATCTTAACTCATTGCACTGTACTTGAATCATTAAATTTATCTTTTAATCATGAAATGGAAACAGGATTTCAAATAATATGTCAAGGAATTTCTTCACATGCATCCCTGGTCAATACTCTACAAATTTTTGATGTTAGAAATACTATGCTTGGTGTGGACCAATTAAAAAGCATTTTCGAATTGAGAATGTGCTGTAAAAATTTAACAGTTCTAAATTAGATCTCTTTCAAATTTTTATAAGAATTTTGCTAATTCAAGTGTTTTGAACAGTTTTCATTCTATTTATTAAATATTTCAATATTTAATGCAGAATGTCAATATTTTTTGAGATAAAATTTTAAAATTTCAATAAATTTGTCATTTTTCTTTTAAAAAAGAAAAATAATCAAAAAAAAACCACAAAACTTGTGTCAATCTTTTTTTGACTTTTTGAAAAAGTTGAAACATTTTCTTAAAAAGAAAATGAATATTTTTTTCATTACCCAAATAGTTAAGAAACACAGGATTAGTGCAATTGTTAGCAAATCTAAATTATAGAGTTTATAGATTGGCATATCCATTGCAGAGTGTCTTAGATGGCTACCACCAAACTTTAAAATATACTCAATCCAATATACAGCTTTTTCTAAAGGTTTTGGCTTTTGAGAGTTAAGGAGAGAGGAGACTCTCTTTGCCGATTCCAGATAAGATGTTCCTCTTACCATCTTAAGAATGTAATCATAAAAGGAAGATACACCTTTTTTACTGAATGGCAAAATTTCCAGCATTCCGTGTCTTTTCAAACGAACTGAATTATCCATTGCATCTGAAGGAAGTGGGATAACTAAAACTGGTGTTCCGTGATACATTGCTTCATAAATGGAATTTAAACCACCGTGTGATATGAATAGAACACAATTCTCTCTAGAAAGAAGGTATGCTTGAGGAATCCATTCGAAAATATGAATATTCGAATTTTCATTATTCAGTTGACACTTTAACGACCAAATCCATTGAATATCTTTAAATTCTACAAGAGTTTTACGAATATCTTCTAACAGGTTAGGACGATGGCAAAAGTTCAAAGCGCTGCCAAATGCAATAATACCAAATCTGTGAATCATACAGTTATTGTTAAATTAAGAAGGTAAGCACTAAGAATAGTTTTTTTTACCTTTTGGTGGTAATTTCATGGAATTTCGGATGAATAGTTGTAGTATCTATTGGCTGAGATGCTAAAATACCACCAACATGTATTACATTTGGCGTTAAAGGACGAGGAAATTCAAAGATATGGTCAGAATTCATAAGGAAAAGTTGAGCTTCTTGTCGAATTTGAGATATGCTTTTACCAGGTGAAATATTCAATTCAGCCTTCAATTTCTCAAAATTCCTGTCAAACGCTCCTAAGAAAAATCTTACATAGATATTAGAAATGATATTTCTCAATCTATCCATTATTGTCATTTTATCATTTAAAGAGCTCATAAATGCGGGAACCCAAGACATTTGTCCAGGTACAGCAGCTTCTATATATGTTAAATATGATGAACATTCAAACATAACAAATGGTTTTTTATATTTTTCAACCAATAGAAACCCACAAAAGAAAAAATGATCAACAATGATTAAATCAAATTCTTTGAGTCGTTTCTCAACTGATGGATCTGATAGCATTACTCGACAATCATCGATAAAACTAGACCAAATAGCTTTAAATTGCTTATCCATTGTTATATAAGATACATTTTGATATAACATTTCAATTGAGCTGTTTCTTATTGCCTCTCCAACCATTTCCACTTGTTCATTAGAAACTGGTGAATGTATGTCGAAAAGTGATATATTACCAGGTTTGTCTATTCGATTGGTTCCTTGACTTAAAATACTAACTCTATGGCCAGATTCAATCAATCCTTTTCCAAGAGCAATAAGAATATCTGCATGACTCTTTGTTGAATATTTTGTCATTGGCGGTGTTAACAGCAACACATTTGAACTTGATGCCAAAATTACCAATTGGCTTAGAAAAAATAACCCAATAATCATTTTAATTAAAAATCTGTTTTACTCAATGAGTACTATCAATAGCAGACAACATTTATATACTATTGGATAAAGTTTAATCTAAATAGGACAAAAGTATTCTGTTGAACCCTTTAACAATTGATAACAGTTGAATTTCATTTAGCTTGCGCAATAGTTGTAAATTCTATTCTTTTAATAGAATTAGAGCTTTTCATTTCTATTTTAAAAATTGTGTTTATTTAAGATATGGATTTGTTGGTGTACTGGTCAAATATGAATCTAAAACAATAAATAAATCTAGTTAATTTAATAGGACAAAGAGGTTGTGAGGTTATCAGTCTACTTCGTCACAAGATGGCGCTCGCGGCTCTTGCATTTGATCATACACTGACAAGCATATCTTACCCAAAACCAAATATTACAGTTTGAATAAATGTTAGACATTAATTTAAAGATTTAAGGCATGTTAATATCTTAGTTTTTGAATTGTTTGATTTGTAACGTTCCAATTAAAGACAACATAGATGGAGCCACTAACACTAAGAAAATTCTGCTTAATTCTAATCATAAAGTGGGCGACATGTATATATGGACATCGTAAATTTTGATAGGCCAATTTTTAATTAACAGTTAAAATTGTTTGTCCTCTGCAAATTAGTATTTTTTGTCTAAATTTATATAGAAAAAGAGTTAAATTGACATAATATTGAAAAAAATTTAAGAAAATGATAATATTTTGTGAACATTATTAGCAAAAATTTTTAATAATTTTCATAAGTTTTTTCTTTATTTGGCCATGCGACATGTTTATTGGAACATTGAGTTGACATTGGGTTTGACATTCAAATAGACATCTCAAACAAAAAATTTTTCAACTTTTTTCCTGTTTTAAGTTAAGTTAATTAGTTATTGAATATTAAAAATTACTGTACATAATTTATATTGTATTTTTTTTAATTTTGGTTTGGAGTCAAGATATAAGGGATTTGGTAATCAAGAAATATAGTGAAATAGGCAAATTAAGGGCAACAGCAAGAGTTTTAGGAATGGCACCATCATCAATTAGCAACATATTAAAGTATAAGAAGCCAGAACAAGACAATAGGGGAGGTCTGAAGAAGCTTTCTGACAGAGAGATAGTGAGGATGAAAAAAATTGTAAAGAAACTGAAAGATAACAAGCAAAGAGTGACAGCAGCAAAGATATTAAA
>CAJFCJ010000055.1:79745-103616 GCA_904063045.1 Dimorphilus gyrociliatus | reverse complement strand
TTTGAAGTCTGGATGATAAGGAGCAAGCTGAATGCTGAAAACTATAGCTCCTTCATTGTGGAAGATGTTCTGCCTGTCATAGAAGAAATTGAGGCAAAAATGGGCAGGGAGTACATCTTCCAGCAAGACAATGCTGGCTGTCACACTGTAAGAAAAATGAAAAAGGCCTTTAAAAGCAATGACATCAAACCAATAGATTGGCCAGCAAGGAGCCCTGATCTGAGTCCAATAGAGAACATGTGGCATCTGACCAAGACAATGGTCTATGATAGTCCACAGTTTGAGACAGAGGATGAACTGTGGGAAAAGATTAAGAAATGCTCCTACAAGGTTATCAACAGAAATCCACTCTTGTTGCCAGGCTTATATGGGGGAATGGGCCATAGAATAAGCAAAATTTATAGAAAGAGAGGGTGGGCACATACAAAAAGTAGACCAAAAATTTAACTATTGAACATTGTTCCAATAAACTTGTCCAAATAAGAAAAAAAATCAGAAAACTATGGTAATTTCTATAAAAAAAAAATATGTAAAAATGTACCTAACTGCTGTTTTAAAGAAATTTATATAAAATTACAAGTTTAACCTATTATTAAACACTAAAAAAATAAAACAAATAATCTTTTTTCATCACAAAAAAGATTTTTAATATTTGACCTATAAAAATTTGAGGTGTTCCAACATACCTGTCGTCCACTTTATAGTGGTGAGTGTTTGACTAAATTAGACAATCGAAAATGAGGATGAGCTTTCAATTTTTGTATTGTTGTAAATTCTATACTTAGATTTTCATATAAAAATGGTTTACTGGTTTGGGAAACTCAAAAAATCTGAATGAAGGAAATCAAATCCAAATTGCTGACACAGCTCATTAATTATACTTTGTTTCAGCAGTTGAAATTTAATAATGTTGTACTGATGATTTCGAAGTATATACTAATAATATAAACTATGTCAACTTTTATCGTTTGACTCTGATTGGCTATCGAATACCAGACGATTTCCATTTGTATTTATTGAAATTTTACCAATAGCAGTTGATTTATTATTTGATTGTTCGCAAGGTGTATGAAAGATGATAAGGATAGGGATAACAATTATCTCCATTGAATCCTAAATCACATATACAAGTATCCTGGTCAGTGCATATTCCATTTCCAGATTATTGAGCAGAGGACAAGTCGTTACCTATGTGCAATTGTCTCCAGAGAATCCAGTATTACATTTACACACACCAGGTGCTGTACACTCTCCTTGAAATGAGCAATCATTATCGCAGATAGATAATCCTACAAATGGACTAATAATGGAGGTAGGTGGCTTTAAATCAGAAACCAAATTTTCAATTTTGGATGCTAAAAATGTGATTGTAAAAAATTATTTACCAATTGAAAAGAATATAGTCCATAAAATTGAATATTCAAATTGGACATATTTAACATTTCTTGATTTTCTGATAACTGTATTTCTGTATAATTTAATATTTACAAATATATTAAAGGCTGAAGATGTTGGTAATAGAGTAACCAAATTAGGTTACATACCAATATGTTTACTGTTTATTTTAACTATTACAAATATTTACATAATCAGATATTCTAGACTAATATACATTAGATTTTTATTCAACTGTTTTTGCCTTACTAATAAATTCTACAGTCTTTTTCTAATTAATATTTTGCAACTTTTTGACACGATTCCTAATAATAAATTAAAAATTTTCTCTTTTTTTGCAATGAATATTTACTTTATGTATTATTACTTTTGGTTGAGTATCTACTCAATCGTTTTTTCTAAATTTGTTTATTGGATTATGAATAGAACACGAATTTCAACAATACTTCAATAATTCTCTTGTTTATATTTTACTTTGAATAATCGTTATGTTTATTTTGATTTCAATACATGTTTGAGCTATTTCACTATCAACTATGATATTGTATTTGATATTATTCAGTTCTAAAATTGTATAAAGAGGTAAGTGTCCATCGTGATAGTCACATTCTTCAGGTGTTTGTGGTGTAGGAACACTATCATCTTTCATGAGACAGGTATTTGGGATTAAATTCTCCATTTACGATCAAGTGAGTGTTGCTAGTTGGCCACGAACCAGACATGTTTGTAAATTGTTTATACGCCAAATTTACAGGATTGTAATAGACAAGAGAAAGTAAACAATCTCCTTCTGCATTGTTTCCTCTGTTGAATCTCTTGTTCGTGTGATAAAAATTACTGAACTGAAGTGAACATCAAGAATTAATAGATATCTTTATTATGAAATGGAAAAGTAATACTTTCCAACTAATGTTTAATCACTTGTAGCTGTTTGACTGTTTAGAGTTTAGGCCTAACCAATGTTGAGATTCCTAACGATTAGTTCTCAGGCCTAATATGGCCTGAAATGTTACTCTTAAAACGACAGCATTTGCAATATTTGATGGCAAAATGTCAGAATTTGAATATGATAACGGAAATCAACTGATTAGAAATATTGTTGACGCTCCAAACAAACAGCATAGATATAGTTCTAATATTCCTTCCAATTGAGTGAATGCAGAGTCAAGTTTTACAGTTCAGTTTATGGAGAATCTAATTGGCCTTCCTAAAGTATTGCCCAGTTATAATTCAATTAGCGCACCTAATTGTTAAATCTTATAACATTGTGTTACTAAAGATAGATATGAATTAGACAATGTGCCAATTGTAAAGTGATGATTGGATTTAACAGTCAAACCTAATGCTTACAAAAAAAAACAATACACAAATTGTAAAGTGACACTCTAAATCATATTTAAAACCACAGAGTTGTATATATTAACATTTTATAATCTTTAATAATGTTTTGCAGCTGTGCTTTGTAATTAATAAACTGATTGTCAGCAAAAGGACATCAAAGGTCAATTATTACTCTATTTTCTATACAGAAAGCGACATTGAATTGTCTTAGATTTTATAGAAAAAATGAAAAATGGCTTTCTTGCGATTTGTGAAGGACTTCAATGTTCATCAAACACATTAAATTCTTTTGAATTTAGTAATTGTAATTTAGATGAAAACCAGAGTGCATAATTGGAAAATTTACTTTATTTTTCCTAATTCTAATCAATTCAAATATTCCAAGAAATAAGTTTGAATAAATATTTTGAATAAACGAAAATGATTTGAACATGAATGACTTTGGGATGAGTGTTTGTCTCCTATTGGACAAACAATACATTAAAAATTTTACTCCATCCCTTTTGTTTTGAATTCTGAAAAATGATTTAGTAGCTGGCAGAAAAAGTATTAGTCCCAGTGATAGATTTCACAACTTTATCTTAATTAATAATAGAGCTAATTTAACATTAAAGAATATTTTTCTTAGGCCTATACCTGAATTTGAACCAAAACTATTGTTAGAAAGAAATATGGACAAGTAGAAGTATATTTGTTATCTTGGGGCAGACAATTCAAATGACGCTATGTTATTTTTTGCCAGGTTTGAATGTTAATTCTAGAAAGTAAAAATTAATCAAAATAATACAGAAGTAAAGAGATTAATAATACACTTCTCCAGAGAGGGAGGAAGAATACGGGAAAAGACATCCAAGAGGTAGGAAAAACTGTCCCAACCTCGGAACAATTCCTATAGATAAAGATTGCATTATATTATCATTTTCTCGTTGAAACTGTAGTATTTCAATTTGCTGAGTCTTTTCAGATAAGGATTGGATTTGTAATGGCGTCAACATTCTTTTGTAGCCTCTTTAAAACGGTTATTATTTTGTAAAAGTCTGCCAATACGACAGAACATTGAATTCAGCTCTTTTTGGAATCTTTTAGCAGTAGGAGAGTTTCGTAATAGTCAACAAGTGAATGATATCGGCACTTGTAAAACGAATTGTAGCCACTACATAATGTATAGAAATACTTGGTAACAAATACTTATGTGACAATGGGATCATTTATTGTATACTTTGATATAAAAAGTTTATTTTTCATAATAGACTAGGCCTATATACAATAAATGTTGACAGAATTATTAATCAGACTCATCTTTCATAAATTTTTCAACAGGGCTAAAAGTTTTATTCTCAAGAAGCAAACATCTAGCGATTTTAGGCCTATTTACTCTGTAAATTAGAAAACTGATATAATTACGAACAGTTATAAATGAGCCTTAATCCTGGTTTATTGTATCAAAATTGGTATTTTAGCGTAGGTGTCTGTCTATTTTTGCCTATGAGATAAAATAAAGACATTTAGCATTATAATTATTGATATTGTAAACAATTCTTCAGAAATTCATATTTAAAAAATTGACAATTTCAGCAAAAAAAATAATATATAAGAAGAGGTCATCAACACCACCACAATTGCTGAATTTATTTGATTGATTGAATACTAACGCTAGAGTGTTTTTCTAATTCAATTTCTATAGATAGTCGGAAGAGGAGAATAAAAAAGCAAACATGTTGAAAAGTGTTCAAGGAGGCATTCTGTTCATCTTGGTAAAAGATATTTGGTGTTTCTTTTCATTCATTTTTCAAATATCAAATAGGTTCTTTTATATAAATATCGTGTGGATAGTGATGGATGTATTGACAACAATCAGAAATTTTCAAACCAGACTTTAGAACAGATTGAATGCGATGGACAGATTATTTTAAATCAAACATTGAACAGTAACTACACAGCGGATTATTTAATCTCTTCGAAGGATTATCCAAAAAATTATCCAAATAATCAAAATTGTATAATAATTATGACTGTGGAAGAAGAGTTTAACGGGGTTTGTATTATGTTAATTGTGGAAAATGAGCGCTTTTATTATTCAAAATTAAGTTAACTGGGATTAAATGGGATCAAAATCCACTTATATGATAATAGTTTATAATTTTCCAATTATCCTTATTTAATTTCTATTTATAGTACATAGAGTTAAAATTTGATGAATTCCATCTTGAATTTTCAAAAAATTGCCATTACGACTATCTAACAATTTCGGATGACACAGAAAAAGTGACTTTATGCGGAAAAGGCCTAATTAAAAGTTAAAAATATCTCATATTTTCGTGCCAAACATTAATTTCGTAATTTTTAACTGCCAACTACTCTGATAGAAAAACAGCAAGTGGTGTTGGTAGTGTTGCTGTGGAAATAGATTTATCTACTCCAATACCCCAATTAACAACAAAAACACTAAAAACAAGAGAAACATCACCAAAAACAGCAACACTATTTGTAAATAATAAACCAGTTTCTTGTGACAATAGAACAACTCAAAAAGTTGAATTGGATTGTAATGGAAAAAGTTATAATATCATTTCCAGCAATCCATATTTACCCAATTCAGATTGTCTTATTCATTTAATACCTCCACAAGGGAGGAAAGGGGTAAAAATAATCATTTTTCAATAAATAACAATAACATTGCATTTGCCAGACAATTTATTTCAAATTTAAATATTTTGATATTGAAAGACATTATGCTTGCAAATTCGATTATGTTGAGATTATCGATGATCGTGGACAGTCTTTTAAATTCTGCGAAGATCCAAGTAAAATTTCCAATTAATTTACAAATTGTATTTCACATTCTTCTCTTTTGTTTTTGTAGTTGTGGGCAATAAAGGGAATATTTCCCTAAGAATGAAACCCTATTCTCATGAAGTGGATATAAATAAAACATATTTTATTAGTATGAAAAATTCGTTTAAATTAATTTTCAAAAGTGATAGATATACACAAAAGACCGGATTTCATTTGACAACTACACTCTCTTGTCTACCAAAAACTCTACCAGTGAGACAAGTTCTATGCAACTGGGATAATCATGATATTAATATTCATTGTGATATGGGAGATTTAAGAATCATATCTCCAATCAGTAAAACTAAAAATATGGTGTTCAATTACTCAATTTGTACACCAAAAGAATATAGTATTTTGTTTATATTTCTGTATTCAAAACATTCAAATCTATCATTTGTTTATCATTTTAGGAGGTGGAATTTGAATTTCTCTCATTCAATCTACAGAGAAATACTGGAATGAGTTACCATGTTTTGACATTTTCTCAAAATTTTCGTTATATTAAGTATTCTGGAAAGGCAAATAAAGTGGGGTCAGTATACACCTTCATTGCAAGGTCAAGGTCATAATATATTAAATGATTTTTTTTCTACTTTCTATTTACGCTAGCTCGGAAACGAATCGAATTAGCATCTTTGAAGGGCAGTACTTAAAGCCTCCCAAACTGGGAACAACTTATTACATTAACGAAACTGGAGATTTAAACATCAATTATTTTGAAGGTACCGATATGGGAGGAAGTTCTTTTGAAATGATTGCACGTGCAAAATGTATTTCTTAAATTCTTAAATATTATCCATTAGCTGCGTAGCTGCTATTCAGTCTAATCTGCTTTTACTGTTCAAAAATTTCATAAGCAATAAAGTAATAAGAAAAAGTAAAAATTTTTTATACAATTTTCGATAATCACCCAAAGTAATATTGATTTCAAACAGTAAAGTTCTTTGACAAACTACTGCAAAGGCAGTAAAAAATAATAAATCATCGTACAGTACTGACGTCATTTGTTTGATTTTATTAAAACTGTATATAGCAATAGAAATATGAATTGTGAACAAATTGTCAGAACATTTAAACTGCACAATCAGAAGATTGTTGAATAATTTCGGTCTCGTGATGTTGGTGGGCGTTTTGCTCCTTATTACAAAAAACTGCACAGATAAATATTGAATATACAAATTGACCTAATTTTTGCCTAAAACTTGGATATATAAAAATATAGATAAGATTATTTAAGAAACTATTTGAAAATGCAAGCCAAAAGAGGAGAAATTTTAGAAAATGTTGAATAAGTTGTCTATTTAAAGTATTTTCTAAGATATAAACCGTTACATATGGCAACCATAAAATATAAAATGAACATACAGTTGCAATCAACATTTTAATTGCTTTTGATTGTTTTCTTACATAAACATAAGTTTTTTTTGAATTTTGTGGATGAATATTTTTAGAGTGTTTTATAAGTGTTCTAACCGATTTAAAAGTTGTAATAAAGAGAATAGCAGACGACAGACCAGGTATAAAAAAAGCTGTTGAAAATGTCCATTTTAAATTGAATACATTGTAACAATACCATTCAACTTTTAAAAATATATAAAATCTAAAATTTGGTGTTATTAAAATAGGGAAAAGAAAAACTAAATAGAAAATCAACCATAGAAATACAATTATTGTTTTCAGTTTTCTTTCACTGAAAAATTTTTTGTATTTCGTTGGATAATTGATTGCAAAAAATCTATCTATTGATATAAATGCTACTGTCCACATGGATATTGCAGCGGTTGAACCGAAGACCATGCCAGCAAATTGACAAAGGTTACTAATATTATTGAAATCTTCAGTCCAAGAAGATATTAATGATGTTGGTATTGTTGAAAAACCAGCACAACAATCACTTAATAATAAATTAGTTAGTAAAATTTTTGAATTTTTATGAATATCCTTAGTCATTGAAAACATAATCTTCATTCCACATATGTTAAAAATAATTGTAAGTGATATAAAAGTTGTTATAATTGAACATCTAATATATTTTGGAACAGGATAATTAAATTCACTACTTGAATTGTTTTTCATCCTTGTTTTTTCTTTCTCTATATATCTAAAATATAAATAGAAAACAGTATTCTGTTATATAGGATTTACAGAATTTTAATTAATCAACTGTAAATTACTAATTAATTAAAAATTCCTTAGAAGGCATAAAGGAAAAAAAATACGTATACATGTATAGCGTTAAGGGTAAACACTGCTTATGGAAACTTGTAATATTTACTTGTTTTGATCAGAATTTTAAGCGGATTATCCAATTTAAAACTTATTAATTTTTGCTGTTTGCTTAATCATAAAATAATATATTAATATTTTTAAAGAAAGAAATATGTACTGTGATATTTTTACCAGTTTTCTCTGAAAGATATACAGTAGTACTATTAAAAGAGAAATGAATTATTTCATAGTGTTGTCTATAAGTGAAAGATAGATTTTACATTTCTTGTCACATTCTCTGTCTGTTTAAAAGTTTATGATATAAATCACCCCTTAACTAGAACATTATTGAAATAGATAAGGTAAAGATTGGTTACTTTTTCATTAGTTGCTTGAACTGTTTTGAATAGTAAACCATCCCGATAGGTGGCGTTTGATGTTTCAACTAAATAGTTGATAGAAGACTGTTCTCAATGAAAATTCAACTTTTTTAATAGAAGACATAAAAATTCAATCTTATTGAGTTGAAATTAGCACAATCTTTTTATCGCAAATATCAAAAAAACTACTCCAAAAATGGGTACAGAACTTCTAACAACCAAAATCGCAATATGATACCACTCAAGAGCTGTCCCCGATCCCCTGTTATCTTCATTATCATCCTTAACAGTTGTTTGAAACGAAGTGATTTCAATGGTTTTATCAGTCTTTGATAATTTTGTGTCACTGCTTTGCCTTTCTTCTTTGTCAGTAGTAGCTTGAACAGTTGTATAAGCAAATGACATTTTGGTTTCACTACTTTCTCTTCCTCCTTCTTTCTCAGTAATGGTAGCTTGAACAGTTGTAGAATCAGTAGATACTTGGGTTCCACTAATGTCTCCTCCTGGTCCTTCTTTTTCTGTAATGGTTGTTTGAAGAGTTGTAAAATCAGTAGATACTTTGGTTTCACTACTTTCTCCTCTCGCAGTAACAGTTGTCCAAGTAGTAAATGGCAAAGAATTTGCAGTTGCTTTTGAAAAATTCTTTTGATTTTCAATTCCCTTCACTTGAAAATCTTTCAATTGCGTGCTAAATGAAATGACATAAACTGGCATTGAGCCTCTTCTGAGAAATTTGATATGGTCCATCCATCATTACATTGGCAGACGACAGTGTTTATGCATTTTCCATTGTTTGAACAATTTCCTTTGCAGGTAGTAATTTCATTGCATATTGGGCCTATAAATCCTGGATTGCATTTACAAAATCCTCCGCTACAATCTCCATTTATGCATTTTTCACATTTTCCATAATCGCAACTGATTCCGGACCATCCGCTAATGCAAATACAAGTCCCATTGATACAATTTCCCCTATTTGAGGACATATCAGGGCAGAGAATGCTCTGCAAAGCTACCTGTTTTCCTAGACTTTCATCATCAGTGATAACAATGTCAAAGATGCATTGATCTTTTTCCATATTTGTGAGTTTTTCTAACGAACACACTCTATTAGATTTGTCTTTTGTTGAATGGAATATTAAAAGGGAAATTGTCAGAAATAATTCCTCCATTTTTGAATTGAATTACCGAGATGAAATTATCTCGAAAATCAATTGAAAAGTTGTCAATATCTTGTGGTTGATTGGTGTTAGTGTTGTAATTTAAATATAATGGTCTAGTATTAATAAATCTATTGTTGATAACTTTATAACTAAACTGTTTAAAATAATCTAAATTGATTTTAATTGCCATTTCCATTCCATTAAAATATGAATTTTCAATTCATAAACTCTGCAATGAAGACACTGAGTTTTCTATTGCAGTTTCCTTACCGAAAAAACTGCAATTTTTTATATAAACATTCGTAGCTAGATCGAGTTTTGGTTGAACAACTAATGCGAATTGTTCAAAATTTTTTATTCTTGAATTTTTCAATTGGAATCCTATAGCCTCTGTAGGCCTATTTCTGTTTACTAGATTAAATAAAACAGAAATTTATGCTTTATATTAGTTGTCACCTTTGGCTTATTTAAAACTTACCTTCTTCAATAGGCCTACTCTCAACTATAAAATAGTAGGAAGGTTTACGCCATGAAATCTTCAATGGACCAAGGTTTATACACTCCACCATCATTATCATGTAGAGGATATAATAGAAGTGTCAAGGTCATATTTTTCTCAGTTTCAAACTCAATTGAACAAAATGCCTTTACATGAAGAAGAATTTTTTGGCGTTTTGGAATGAAAATATGTGGAGTATGACAATTTGTTATCTTTGTGATATCCCTTCTAAACATATCAGGATAATATGTAAATTTATAGGTCACCAGTTTAATGTAGCTATGGTCAAAATAAGAATCTCTAATCTCTAAACATCCTCTATGATTGATGGAAATGTGATTTTTCGAATTGGGCGAGTTTATTACTAACTTGTCAAATATTGAACATTCATTGTGGTAGATGTTTCCAATCCGGATGCTATAGAGGCTGTCCGTCTCCAGTCTAACATCTGTTAGATTGTTCCTTAGCAATTCGAAATTGCTAATCACAAGCTGTAATTTAAATAGCCTGCACCATAAATAGACGAACCTTGTATTTTACCCTGTAATGAATTTGCGTGGTAGCTTATTCCCCTTCAGGAGACTGATCTACAAAATAATTGAACATTTGCTCGACAACGAACAAACTCCATATGACAGAATTCAAAATACGAACTGGAATTGCATGTGAATCTAACTCCATCTCTATAAGAAATCAAATTGTAGCTGAAATATCTTCCTAATCCCAATGCGAAACAATACGAAATGAAAGCATCAATATCCTCTCCATGCACTTATATTTGATATTCTCTTCCGTTATGAACATAGGTGAATTTCTTAAATATTCAACAGAACGGAATGTTACCCTATTCGTTTCGGTACCCATAATATCCAATTTACCATAGACTTCAATACCAAAGAATGGTCAACAATCAATTGTAACATCCTGCTCAATTGTCAGTGTTGAACCTTGCAACACTCTGATGGGAGACTTTAATAGATAGTGACCTGATTTTATGGTAATGTTACCAAAAACATCGCCAGCTAGAATTGAAGTTTTAGGTGATAAGTAAATTTTGTCTGAAACGAGACCCGTCATATTTGAATAAGAGTAGAAAGGTAAGAGGTTGACGAGTCTGTTATTGAGCACCTGCAATTCTGAAATGACTCTTGTTAAAACATCCTCTGTGCCACAATAATTATTTGAACACTGTACAATTGGAGCAGAATGATAGCTGTCTAGAAATGGTTGCAGATCCAGTTCAAACGGTAGTTGAGGATTACAAAATTGATTATTGTCTATAAAAGATTTAACAATTTTCCACCCTACTATTCCCACACCATTCAAATGGTGTTCTACAACGGAATTCTCAACCTTTAATAATGCTGGAAAATGAACCGGAATCGAATGAATGTAACCTGGGAGATTTTTCTGAAAAAAGGCGAAATAATTGAAAAAAAGGAAACTGGTAGAAGATTCTTTTTTTAACAGATTCTATAGAATTCAAATAGAATTTAGCATTTTCATAAGTTTCTAGTTCGATATGTTGATTTGAAGAGATAAATTTCTTTATCTTAACAGAAAATCTATTATATTGTAGGAGATAAACAAAATCTTCTTGTATTTCTTCTTTTAACTGAATGTTGGCGTCAATTAAGTCGATTAGAATGATCTCTAGTACTTCTCCTTCTTTCGCCTTAAAGATCTTCTTTGTCGTATAACTTTGACTTCCTGTTAAGATTAAAGGAAATGCGAGATGAGAACAATCGAAACAAGTCATTTCGCAAATATCCAATGTTGTTAGGCCACCATTACTACTTAAAATTTCGTTATCCTCTTTTCCAGTTGATTGAATGATTAGTCCATTCTGCTTATTATCTGTGTTTTGAACAACTAAACTGTTAATTCTCTCTATGAAATAAATTAATAGCTAACTCGTAGACGTATTTCTATATAACCCAAAATGGTTGCAGGTCAACTGCAAAGATAATACTTTTTTATTGAAAAGGAAAAGAGAAAAATAACCTTTGCAAGTCGAGTGTAACTAGACCACGAATTATAATAAACTGGTTCAAAAATTTGAGTTTCAGGGTTTTTATACATAGGAAGAAGAAGATTATCTTGAAAGAAATTGGAAAGAAAAGTCAGTTATATTTCACAAAATGCTGCGAAGAATTATTTTTACCGTAGAAATCATCCAGCTAACTTGAAGTTTGAATATATTCAACACTGAAATTTCTTTGTCGGTTCAAGCGGATTTTTTTATCATGTCTTCCAAGTAGCTCCACTTTACCTCCATTCACAATTATCCTACTGGATTCGTGAGAAAAAGCCAATTCTGCTCCCGCGTTAATCTTTAAAGATTTTACTTTTACTATTCCATTATTGTGTAGAAATCGTTGTCGAGTATAAGATGAATATAATTGGATGTTGACGTAATTTCTATTGATTGAATGAATTGAACATTTAAAATGAAAATAACGAATTCAAGAAATTGAATCATTCTTTATCTTCAGCAAGCCAACAAGTAAAAACAAATTCTGGTGTGCAATACTGAAACGAAAAATAGGATTTTTTAATTATTTTAAATAGGCTAAAAGAGGAAAAGATTCTATTGTTACAGTTTCTTTTAATCGTTCTCAACAATCTTTTTCTCTTATTCAATAAATTTAAATATCCAACATATCCGCTACAATAGTTACCTGCTTAAACAAAAGAAAAGTAGACTTAGGGAGCTGACAAAATACATATCTAGGCCTATAATATTTCAATGGATAGTACTGCTGAGCCTGGATAAATTGGCTTGAGAAATTTTTAACATACTTTTTTCAATTGGTGTTTTATATAGGATTAGTTTTATTAAAAAGATTTTTTGAGTGAACATTTGCTAAGATATTGTTTATTTACAAAATATATCAAACTTATCACTGACATATAAAGTAGAAGAGGCTTAAAGAAACAAGGAATTGGAGGAAGGCCTTAAAACAATTCAGAGCGAGTTGAAAAGACAAAATTTCAAATTTATAAGTATATGACAAAGAGTTGATCTCATACCCAAGGACTGTAAGAGAAGAAAACAATCACACTTAAATACTTTCAGCAATAATCTAGACTGGTCTAAATTTTTTTACAGATGAGGCTAGATTCTCACTGAGTGGCACTGATAACCTTAGGACCTGGAAAAATGACAGTGAAAATTAATTTGGATTGATGAAAAACATGGACAGGGATGAAGTAATGGTTTGGGGACTAATAACATCAGATGAGGCGTTTGAAGTTTGGAGGATAAGCAAAAAATTAAATCTGCAAAATTACTGTTGTTTTATTGTTGAAGATGTGCTTCCTGTTTGTTATTGAAGAAATCTCAGATAAAATAGGTAGGAATCACAACTTCTAACAGGATAATGCAGGTTGCCACTCAACAAGGGCCAACGAATGGAATATATCCAATTGATTGGCCAGCAAAGAGCCCTGACCTTAACCCAATAGAAAATATGTGGCACCTGACTAAAAATTTAGTTGTTGATGAGGCATAATTCAAGTCTGAAGATGAATTTTAGGAGAAAATTAAAAAATGTTCCTACCAAATTGTCAATAAAAATTCTGACTGTACTGCTTTGTACACTGGGAGGGGATTTGGTAAGTGCAAAGAAAAACATGGTCGTCAAATTCAAAAATAATAAAAATATTGTCCGGAATAATATGTCTTGATGCCAAATAAGAAGAAAACTCATCAAAACATAAACAATGTAAAATCAAAAGAAATTATGTAAAGACTTATCTTAGTACTATTTGATAGAAATTTATATGTAGATCCAAGTTTTATCTAAAATTTAACGGACAAAAAATAAAAAGAAAATCTTTTTTGACTATGAAAAAGATTGTACAGGTTTGGTCTATCAAAAATTCACAGTGTCCAGATTTTTATGACCATGACTTTATTAATATAATGGCGCCATCTAGAGCTTAAAGTTCAAAATAATGTATTTTACATTAATTCACACTTGTTAAAACAGTTACAATTGCTCTTGTTATAACTGCAATAACAATGAGAATTACAGATACAATTATAGCTGCAAAAGCAAAACATTTAGCATATCTCGCTTTCTTCCTTGCTTCTTCAACTTGACCAATATCTCTTGATTTTCTACTCTGCAAGCTTAGAATTAATGCCACCAATCCAAGAATGATGCAGAATACCATTGAAATAATGCTAAGAATCAATGTATCAGGTACAGGAGATTTATGAACCACCAAATGATTTGGTTGTTGAACATATACTTGATTATTAACAGTAGAAGATACAGGTTGAGCTAAAACAGGTTGAGGGTAAGCGTTTCCATGTGTCTAAACAGCGTCAAAAGAAACAAAAACTATAAACATCATCTATTTCAAATTAAGCAGTACAATATATATTTACACTTTGTGATTGGTTGAAGGATAGATTTTCTCGCGGTACGTCATAATTTTGAACAATAACATCAGATCGTTCACAAGTTTGTTTAGATTCTTCCATAATTGAAACAAATCAGGATTAATCTTCACTTTGAGAAAATTTTCTGAGAATGAGAGCTGAAAAGTATATTTTGCAATCCTTTATATAAAAACCCTTGCTTTGTGAGAGAAATAGAGAGAGAGAGAATATCGTCATATGTTTTACTTTGATCAACTAAGCCTATAAAGATCTTTTGTTATGTACAAATCCTATACAAAGAATAGAGTATGTGTATAAATAATGATAAGAAAAGCAGAGTAAACTTTTAAAGATTTAATCCAAACTTGTGCTATTTAAGAAATTGTCAGTGTTATCAAATGTTTACAATTCCTCATCTCTTTATATACTCAACCTTTTAATATTATTTACCATCATAAGTAAAAATGAGAGATTATTATTGCAATGATATTTCAATGGACAAATCAGTACCATATAGAAATGAAAACTACAACTCAATAAGATTAATGATAAACAGTATATTTCTGACCTTCACCTTTTCAAAGTTACTAAATGTACATCAAACATTAATGTCAAAGAGATCTATCGGATTAATCAGATCACGAAAGTAAGTTAAGGATACGAAAATTGATGAATATTTTTGAAAAATGAAGAGAAAGTTGCTGGTGTTCACTAGAACAGGACCAAGCCACAGCTATGATAACATGGTAACTGCTACAGAGAAAAAAGGCATTGTACCCTATCTATCTGGAACTGAATAATTTTTTTCTAATTGGTCCTACAACCTGTGAGTACTGTTGCAAATTGCAAATACATAAATTGGCCAAACAAGGGCAGTACATTAGTGTTAACAAAAAAGACAAAATATAGAAAGAGGATTTTATTTTCATGAATATAAAGAATCACCTAAAATATTCTCTTTTTCAATTCTTTCCTCAACCAATCAAAAAGAAGGAAATGAATTATATTCAGGAATAAAGAAAGAGATGAGGATTTTAAACATTTGACAATACTGAAAATTTCTTAAATAGTATAATTTTAGTTTAAATCATTAAAGCTTTACTCTGCTTTTGTTGTCATTGCTTATAGGCCTACTCTACTCTTTTTGCATAAGATTTTTAGGCCGAGAAACATGTAGATATTCAAATGAAAAATTCATAAATATTGATATAAATCCAAACAGTTTTGTCAGATAGTTATAATTGCTCATTCGTCTACTCTAAAAAATTACAAAAAACGCCTATAATGGTATAAATTACATAGTGTATTGCCATTAACAATTTCAAGATAACTAATTTCATATCAAACAATCATGTGTAAATCTATAAACAGACATTACTTAGATTAATTACGTCACGAAAATCAATTGAACATGTGAAGAAAATTAATGACTATTTATTAAAAATGAAGAAAAGTTGCTGGTTTATGTTTTGAAATAAAAAAAGAAAAATAATCGAATTATACAGTCGCGATATTAAGTAATTATAAGAAGAGTAAAAATATCTAAAATTCCAAATATCATAATGATGATGTTATAATTACTTAATAGCTGTCTAAATTCATAGTATGGTAAAAAAGAAAGATAAATTGATTCTTAAAATATAGATATTTATCTGAAATTTTCCATCATGTTTCACAAGTCATCTATCCTATACAAAAAAATATTGACAATCATACACTTTATTCCTAAATCAAAATATTTCGATTTTTAGACATTTTTACTCTTCTTATAATTACTTAATATCGCGACTGTAGATATTGAAGGGAAAGATATCATTTTCAGTTTGTCAGCTTAGATTTTATTACAATACTCTTATATACTCTCAGTCTCCCTATCAGAAGTATGCAGACTTTATACAGTTTGTTGATTTTTCTTGAAATATCAACAAAACAAATAGATGGATATTTCTACAGCAATCATACTTTAAGTCTAAAAATAAAAAATGAAACGCAAATCAGTGTTGAAGGATATTTAATTTCTACTTTTAAGGATAAAGATGAAAATTTAATATTACCAGAAAAATTTAGCATTAGTCAAACTAATCAAATATGCAAATATTTTGGATTTGATTCCATTCACTCAAACACATTATTTTGTGAGAAAGAACGATTTCCCATGAAAAAAATAATTATATTTAAAAATAAAAAATGCTGTCAAATGTAAATTAAACTTGGTATTTTTTTTTTGGTGTATTTTTATTAATATTCTAGTTTTGTTAACAAAGATATGAACATGGAACAATTCGCGACTACCCATTGTGCTTAAGATGCTACAAGAGAAACGCCATTTGTACATTGAATATTAATTAATTAGTTTACTAGACTGATATTTTAAATTATGAATTTTTTTTCAGTTATTTTTGCAGTTCGAATTGAATGGAATGTTTATGATTTATACTTGAAAAAAGGACAAGATTATCTTCCTATAAATAAACAATCCAAAAATAGGGAGAGTCTGTGCAAAGAATCGAAATTCTTTCTTTTCAAAAACAAATTTAAAACTTTCAATGATTCATCTACATATAATATCTATCTGGACAAAAATAGCCGTATCAATTTCAATAAAATAGGTAAGCAATATAGCAAACGATCAATCTTGAAATGCAACTATTCGGAAGTAAAAGGTAACACTATGATATAAAAAACCACCACCAGAGGGCATTAATCATCTTATCTTATCTCTATAAAATTACTAAACAATATTTTAGTTTGATGGACAAGAATAGTTTGTACTTTTTGCGGTTGTTTCAAAGAATTGAATACATGAAAATCTTTCTCCTTTCAAAAACCTTTGGAGTTAGTCCACCAATTTTTAAAATTGACCACATTAAATACATACATCCGTTGTGCAATTCACTTTGTGAACATTTAAATTCCATTCCAAATCCTAAACACTGCCAGAAAAGTACTCTCACTAGTTCAAGACACAAAAATCTTAAGAAAATGATAGTTTGTTCTTATAAATCCAATTGGTTTTTGAACTGCGATTATTTACCTTACTACGATAAAGAAAGGAAAGATATATTTATTTTCATGCCAAATTTTATGAACAAAATGGCTGATTATGGTAAAAAAAAATATAATTTTTTAAGTGATTAAATACTAATTAATCTACTCTTTTTTTTATAAAATAAGATTATCGATTTTATGATGTCAAACGAAATATTTTCCTAAAACCTACTGCAAATATACCTTTTTGGCGAATTGAAGGTCACCTCTATTTTTTGTTTGATGGAAATATGAATAAATTTGGTTTCATTTATCGTTTTGAACACGAAATTATATGTAAAACTTTTGGTTTTAAATACGCTGCGTTTAATTCATTTGATGATCATCAAAAGATTTTAGTTAATCATTTGTACTGCAAACCGGAAGCTTTGAATTTAAATGATTGTTATATTTTTGAAAAGAGTGAAAAGTACGTTTCAACAAATTAGTTATAAGCTTAACCTTTAACCTTAATCTTGATCCTGATCCTATCCTTGACAGTACAATGTCCTTTTCACATAGCAAGCTTATATGCTACAACCATACTGAAGAGTATGATAATAAATGTCAGTATGGTAATTACAGTCAATTTTTTGATGGTTTATCTCCTCTTTTTGTATTTAGATTCTAAATGTCAAGGTCAGATTTCGTATCTGAGGAACAATATATGCTACACAATCTTTAAGGAAGAAAAACCATTACAAGTGTTTAATATGAAGAAAAATTGTGAAAAATTCAATACAACTTTGGCAGATTTTCCAGGCAAAAAACTCTATTTTGAATTAAATTATTTTCAACAAGCGTTTATGTATTTATGTGGCCAAATTGACGAAGCTGAATATCATCTTAAGGCCTATAATAGTAAATCTATCTGCTAATGTTTTATGAGCTAAATTTCATTCATTAAAAGCAGTTTTAAAAAGAGAGGAATTTAAAGGACAAAAAATTTTTGTAACTCTTTCAAATATTCCATTTTCATTCTATCCTAAAATGATTTTCGCTTTTCTGGTAAGAAAATCATTTTATCATTAAATTTTCTATTTCTCTTCCATTTTGTAAATTAACTGGGTCAATATTTCAATCAGGCAGTAACATCTTTTAACATCGACTCTCCAATCTTATTTTCTACTCTAAAAAACTTTATTAGAGATTCTTATGTCTCTAAAGGAGAATGTCTTGAATTTTCCTCTGTAAAAACTCTTTACAATACTAAAATTTCCAAAAAGACAAACTTGAACAATCTTTAACAAACATTTTCTCTAAATAATAGGTTTTTATAGATGAAACTTTTGAAAATTCAATAAGTAACTAACTTCGGCCATTACCATGGTAACATAAAAAATAGATAATGTTCCTTTTTCAGATTGGAGAGTAGTGAAAAAAGATTGCAATGAAATTTCCAATAAATACTATGTTTGTCAAAAGGTTTATACAAGTTATATTTTTTAAATTCCATGAACCAATCAACTAACTAGAAATTTAATGTATTTTATAGAAAATAGGCATAATACCTTGGAGAAAACTGATCTGGGAAATGATAATTTCAATTTAAATTCTACATTCCTTCTAAACACATTTCTATGTTTTGAAAGTAAAATTTTTATCAATGTCTTATTTGTTTGCGACGGTAAAATGGATTGTCCATTTTCCGAAGATGAAATCAACTGCCATTTTCAAATGGATCAATTTTTCCATTTTCAATCATCTGATAAGATTGTTAGTTATAGTTTAATTTGTGATTTTGTCCAAGATTGTACAGATGGTTCAGATGAACTATTTTGCAGTAAGATTTTATTGGTGTTTAAAGCTTAATTGTTAATATCATATCTTCTTAAATAGAGATAAAGGAATGCTCCAATAGTAAAGATAGGTAGAGAGTTGTCTTCAAAATACAACAAAAAACAAAACTAAATTAGTCATCAATGCAATATTTATTTCAGAAAATGCAATAATGGACAATGTGTTCACCAATCAAAAATTTGTAATAATGAAAGAAATTGCATTGATTCAACAGATGAATATTGTTTTCATGATAAGGCTATTGACCAAAAATTTAAAACAGGTTTAAAATTCTATTATGCAACCCTTTTCAGACATTTGTCAATGTTCATTTTCTCATCTTATAGAATGTAGACAAAGTATCCAATTCACCTGCCGAGATAAATGCATTGACAAAACTAAACTTTGTGATTTTAAATTTGACTGTCAGACTGGAGAAGATGAAAAATACGAATACTGCATAGACAGAGATCGTCAATGTCGTCTTACCTATAATTTTATGGGAGATCCTATACAAAAAATATATCATCCCTTTGATCATTTCTCAGAATGTGATAACACAACGGTTTGTCAAGAAAATGAATATTTATGTAGTGAGGCAGGATATTGTATATCAATTGAACTTGTTTGTGATGGAATAAATCATTGTCTATTCAATGACGATGAATTGAATTGCGGTTACAACAGCAATTTAACTTTTTAGATGCCTAATTATTAATATCATACACTTTTTCATTATAGATCATTTCCGTCCAAAAGGACTTTTTAGATGTAGAAATGAACAATCATATATTCAACATAGCAAAGTTTGTGATGGAATTGTCGATTGTTTTGCCGGAAATGATGAAATGTTTTGCAATATTCAAACATTTTCCAATGAATTTTGTCAACAGATTTTAATTTACAACTATCTTTGTAAATTCTATGGAAATTCTGCTGAAAAAATGTACATTAATACTACATTTTCACCCATAAAAAAACTTTCACTTTTTGGGAATATTTTATTGGATATTGTTGAAAATTCACTACAAACAACAACAATTTTGTTAATCAATGAAAATTATTCATTAAAATTATCAATTTTGAAAAATTTTCCAAATTTAATATCTTTAAACCTTCATAATAATAAATTAGATTTTAATGGAAAGTTTACAGTCAAATTCAAAATTCTTCAATATTTGCATTTGTCAAGTAATCTTCTTAAAAATATTTCAAGAATATTTCACTTTGAATGTCCAAATTTAAGATATTTAGATATTTCAAAAAATCCTATAAATACTTTAAATGTCAACATGTCTTCATTTGCTCAATTGGAAATTTTAAAATTAACAAATTGTCTTTTAAGTGACATTAAATTCAAATTTTTAAATAGTTTGAATAATTTAAAAGAACTCCATCTTAATAAAACTGAATTTCCTTCTAATCAGATTGGCCTAATTGCGAAATCTCTTCTAAACATTAGAAAGATATTTAGTATTTCTTATAAATTATGTTGTTTGGTATGGAAAAATATTGATAAACATGTTGTATGCAGACCATCATTTAGTCTTTATAGCACTTGTACAAACCTGCTTAATACAAACTATATGAGAGCTTTATTCTTATTGCTTGGAATTCTAGGAATGGTTGGAAATGTTATATCATTCATACTCTTTTTGATTAGTGATGGCTTATCATTTAGTTATAGATTCATGTTGAATTTTGGTGATTTTTCCACTTGCCTCTATCTCATGATCATTGTGTCAGTTGATTTATACTTTGGAAAAGGTTATATTGAATATGATTATAAATGGCGAAACAGTATGCTATGCCAATTTAGTGGATATTTTATGATGTTTTCCCTTCTGCTTTCAAGTTCTAGCCTGTTACTAATGACAATAGAAAGGAATTTGGCAATTGCATATCCTTTTCATAAATCTATTGTTTTATTGCACAGGCACCTGTTTTTATTGGCCGTTGTTCTATTCTCTTTATTAACCAGTATTTTACCTCTTTTCATCTATAGTGTAATCTTTAGAAATATTAAGAGTTCATTAATAAATTAATTAATAGGTTTTAATCAATTTTTATTTAGGATAATATACCAAGCGCACCAATATGTTTTAATATTCAAATTAGAAGTGAAATGGCAAAAGGATGGCTCTATTCCTATATCATTTTCGGAGTATATTTTCTCCTGATTAGCATCACTATTGTTTCCCTTTACGTCAACATTCTAATAAATGTAAGAAAATCTGATAAAAAGTTTCAAAAAGGCAGTCAAACTTCAAAAAAACTACTTAAAATTGTTTCGTTTGTCATATTTACAAACTTTTTCTGTTGGCTTCCGATTTCAGTTCTAGGTTTTTGCTTTATTTTTATTTTAAATCAAAAAAATAAAAGACTAATTGAATTTAGGAATTTTATCAATTTCAATCAATTTTCAATTGAGTAATGAAGTTTATTCAATGATTGTTGTCGTTTGTCTACCAATCAGCTCTATTTCAAATCCCATTTTACATTCTTACAGCGATATTAGCCAAATAATTTGGAGGCGGATTGAAAAACTTCACATTCAAAGGTTATATTGAACCTGTTTTTTTTTAATTCTAATTGTAATTGAATACTTTTTGAATAGAATGAAAATGATTTTAAATGCTGAGGATAAAGTACTCAATAGAGGTTTCTTGTAAATTATAAATCTATGGTCAATTGTTAATGCATATTCATTTTTCAAATCATTAAAAATGAGCAGTTCTTTCATTCATTAAAAAGACTACTGTGACGTGCCATTATCTTATTCAATATCAGGATCATAGCTTCTTCGAAGAGGTTAAGATTACTAAGCAATTTTATTGTGAAATGAAACATTTAAAATTATTGAGAGATATTGCAAGTGGTCTTTTGTTCTGTCATCAAAATCTATTGGCATATGAGGGACCTTTGTCACTTCAGAATATTGTATATAATGTTAGTAAATGTCTAAATAAATAATGAACATAAAATAATTAACTTTAACATTTGTTTGTTTTTATTCTTAAAGGTTAAACATCAGAAATTTTGCATCTGTTGGAAAGGTTTTATTAGCCTTGATAGAGATAATGAAAAAGCTAACATATTTTGCATTGGTCATTTAACAAAGAAAATATTGCAAAAGAAAGTACAGTTTTGGAGCAACAGATATTAGTTTTCTCTCTCTCTCCGTCTCTCTTTCTCTTCCCATTTTTTCCTTGAAAATGTGATATTTTCTCCATTTAATACATTTTTATAGTTAATAATTTATATAAAGACCAAAGCATTTTTTCACTTTGAAATTGTTTGTTTGGAAAATTTAGTTTCATTTGTTGCATGAACTCAAAATCAGGTCAAGGCCATTTCCTATATCTTCATTTCCTTGCAGGTAAATAGCTTCTAACAAACTGCACTGTCCAAGTGCTTTACCGAGATATTTACCCTGCTCAGCTTTCAAAGAACACCAGCGTATATCAATTGTTTTCAGATTCTTAGCAGAGGTTTTCAATCTATTAGAAATCGCTTCAAATCCATTTTCCATGTTTCTATTTCCGGCTAAGGACACACTTTCCAATGAAGGACATTGCTCCAACACTTTTCCTAGATATTTTGCTTCAATATCATTTAAATCACAGAATTTCACATGAATTTGCCTTAGAGTGGTGGAAAAGGTTTCCAACCCTCTACATATGAATTGAAACCCATTCTTCATGTTTCTATTTCCTGCTAATTGAACTGTTTTCAATGAAGAACACCATTGAAATATTTGTCCAAGGCAATCAGCTTCTTCATCATTTAAATTGTACCAATATATATCAATTCGTTTTAAAGTTTTGGAAGAGTTTGTCAGTCCTTTACAAATCTGTTTAAATCCATTCTCTGTGTTTGTGTTTCCCGCCAGGCGGACAGTTTCCAGTGAAGAAAACTGCAAAAAAGTTTGCTGTAGATACTTTCTGTCATTTTCGTTTACAGAACACCAACGAATATTAAACTTTTTCAAAGTTTCACCAGACGTTTTCAAACCGTTGCAAACCGCTTCAAATCCATTTTGTAAATGTTTATTTCCTTGTAGATTAACATTTTCCAACAGAGAACACTGTTCATATGCCTCTCCTAAATAATTGCCTTGGTCAGCATTTAAATCGCACCAACCAAAATCAATTTGTTTCACTGTCTTGGAAAGTTTTTTCAACCCATCACAAATCACGCGAAATCCACTTTTCATGTTTACATTTCTAGCCAAGTTGACGACTTCTAAGGAAGAACAATGCTGAATATTTTCACCAAGACGAGTTGCTTGTTCATTGTTCAAGTTACATTTGTCAAAGTGAATTTCTCTTATTGATTTTGAAAATGTCCAAGATTTTTGACAAATATTAACCAGACTATTAGACTGGTTTGATAGTATTATTTTTTCAACATTTGTACATCTATTCAACATTTCAATTGTGTTTTCAAACAGTTTTTCCTGTTTTGAATGTTGATTTATGTTAAATATTTCAAGAGTTTGACTTATTATTTCAAAAAAATCGTCTAGTAGATTTTTTAAACTGTCTATAGACTTTACATGATAGAGCTCAACTGGAATATAATCAAATTGGATAATTTTCTGGCGCAACGCCCAAGTTAAATAATTCAAACTACTCTCGTTAAGGCCCTCTAGTGTTGAATTTTTAGCAATACTTTCCTCATTACAAGTGTTTATGAATAATAGAATTATTTCTTGTTGAAACACCTCAACTTTGCAGGTATTACAGTCATTCCAGGAGGAATTTGGTAGATAATGATGCAAATTCAAAAGTAAATTTTTATTTAGGTTAATTAATTGGCAATTCTTTACAAGAAACGTTTGAAATT
>CAJFCJ010000055.1:8801-79631 GCA_904063045.1 Dimorphilus gyrociliatus | reverse complement strand
AATGGAATTTAAAGTTTGTCTTGTAGAGAAGATTTGCGAATTGAATGATTCATCTAGAAGATCAGTTAGTTGTCCAGATCCGAGTTTCACTCTGATCAGCCAATCATCTTTGTCTGTATTATTTGAAATAATTTCAATTTTTTCAATGTTGCGCTCCGGACTTTCTTTTCCGAATTCAAATGTTCTCTTTAATGTAACATTTGCATTGGTGAAATGAAATTGCTCAATATCTGAAATTTGTATTAACTTGAGGATTTGCTCAAAGATAATCTCATATGAGAAGAGATAATCCGAATTTCGTATTGAAATTACTTTTAAAAGTGGTGAAGATTGAGTTAACAATTGCAATAGAAGGTTGACATTTATTGTTGAATTTTCTATAGATATGTTTGTTAAACTTTGACCTCTGCTCTCTATCAATAATTCAAGTATTCTATCATTTAAGATTTCATCTTTCAAACTCAGCTCCATTTTATTGGTTAATGCACTTGATAGAATATTTTTTACATTGTCACTGCAGTCAAATATTTCTTGAGCGATTTTGGAAGATAATAGAATGTCTTGTAGGATTTGAGGAGAACTTTGTTGAATAAAATCCAGAACGTTGTAAATTTTGGTGTTATTCGTTTCAAATAGAAATTCATCTAAGGTTTTTCCCTTATTTGATCCGCTTTCGAATACCCAAAGCGCGTCCTTAGACTTTTGATTGAATTGTTCAATAAGGAATTGAACCGAGAAGAACTCTTGAAATGATAGATGATAAAGTTGCAGTTCAGTTTTACTTCCAGTAGAGGGAATAATGTCTAATAGGCCTTTTAAGCTATCTTTAATAAGAATTTGCATATCCTCGCTGCAGTTCAAGATAATTTTGCTGTGATAAAGATTTATAAAACATAATTCATAAATTTCGTTCAAGATTGTTTGTCGTTCAGCCACAGCTTTATCTAAATTTTTCTTTAGTATCACTTCAATTAGTTGTTGATATATTTGAAAGAGCGTCTTCTCCGTAATATCGCCCACCTCTTTCCAAACATAAAATAGAATCATAGCTAAAAGTGGAATATGGCAAAAGTTCTCTATCTGTTGGTGTTTTTTAACCACATTTTCAACAAAATATTTAGCTTTTTGAGCGTTTTGCTGAAGGAAACATTTTTGAAAGAATTTCTCCATTTGATCAACATTCCATCCAGTTAATTCGAACGAAACGCTACAAGTACTCTTAATTTCTTTAGCCTTCCATTTTCTTGTCCAAATTGCAGTTGGAATTTGACAATCCGCCCCATTGATTATATTATTAAAGCCATGATGTGGAATATGAAATTCGTCAGCGCCATCTAGTAATAAAATAATATCTTTGCTCCTCTCTTTAAAAAACATCTCAATAATATTAGCATCAATGTATTCGATATTTGAAAAGTTTTGTTTATAAATCTCTTGATAAATTGTGGTGTTAGCTTCAACATTTCTCAAGATAACAAATACGCATAATTTGTCAACAGTATTCTTCCAACCCTGATTGGCCCATGTATATATTAGATTTTTAACTAGGAAAGTTTTTCCAATTCCAGGTTCTCCTTGAACTAATAATTTATTAAAATCTTTAAAAAACACCTTATAGAAGTCATTGTATGTTATTTCTGTATCAACTAATTTCGATTCAAAGATATCGTTATCAATAACCTCTGATATTTTAATTGGTATAACAATATCTGTTAAGTTTACTTCCTTTGACGTTTCGTTGAACGGAAGTGGTTTTATTGTTGAAAAATCTTGTTTCCTCTTTGCTCTTGTATCGAAGATAAGCATTTTCCAAACAAAATCGGAATCGCATAGTTTTTTGCCCACGTTCTTAGAGAGAAAGCTATTCATTTTGTTTAAAATGAGAATGATATCTGATAATTTAAATCCGTCTGCTTGGGAAATTACACGGTTAATTGCCTTTTTCTTATCTTCTTCGGCATATTCATGTTTTAGAATATCCGCATTGTCTTTTGTCACAAGACCTTCATTAACCAAATGTTTGCCGAAGTGTTCAAAATTGTAATCATCCTCCAATAGTTTGTGTAATTGCCCTTTATAATAATTGAAGCATAATTTCTCCTTAGAATTCATTACCAGTTTTTATTTAGATTTGAAAAAGCAAATGTTCAAATAATTCATAAAGCAGTACTTAGTAGTCACTATGATCTTTGTACAAAAGGCTAAATATGAAATATTGATAGCCGTAACTCATATTTGCTTAGACAAGTTAGAAGAGGTAAGATAATTGGAATATCGATGACTAACAGGATTAGCTGCAAAAACACTACAATATAATCTAAACTACCGATAGATGTCGCTTTTCTCAATTATAAATTTCGCAATAAAGCAATAAAACAAATGAAAATTTATGAAATTTTTGTATTTATTACGTAATTTAACAAAAGCGTATTTTGTGCAAACATTGAAAGAAGATTACCAGTTTTTAAATTATTCAATAGTTGAGAAATTTGATGTGGCAGATTGTTTTTCTTTACAGAAATATCTTAGGAATTCTCTACGAAATTTTGGTCCGCTAAGACAATAAAGATAAAAGTTAATACCGAAATTTGTATTTGAAATAACTTCAGTATAGATTGCCGCCTTTAATAAATTACTAAGATCCTTTGCTGTTGGATTATGGAAACAGCAATTACTGTAGACGTACAATAGACTGACAGGTAGAGAACTAATTAAAAAGTATGTCGTAATACCCAACAGGAGAATTGTTACCTGAGTACTTTTTGAATTACTTTTATCAGAATTTTGAGATGTTAGAGCCTGTCTCTTCTTCGAAGCGGAGAATAGAGTTTTAGAGATGAGAATATTACATATAAATAGAGAAAATATTGGAATTATACTATAAAGTGTAATGTGAGTTGCAGATTGAATTTTACTAGTAAAATATTCAATTTCTTTACTTTTTAAATTGCAAACAACCAAATCGCTCCATTTATCGAATGGATGTCTATAGATAACAGAATTCGAATAGATAAAAAAGCCGTGTCCATAAAAGATTATAAATACAATCGATATTGTTGAACATATTACTTTTGCTACAAATTTTGTGAAAAAACTCTTTGCTTTCGTTGGAAATATTACAAATATTGTTCTTTCAAAAGTCATTGCAATTAGAATCCATGAACTTAATGAACTTAGAAAAAATTGAACAGGACCTCGGAATATGCAAACGTAATAAAACAGAAATGTTACATTTGATGTTAGAAATGAATCAATGTATCTTGTACTCTGGAATAGGCCTCTCAAAATCAAATTTAAAGTATCAACAACTGCCAAGAATCTTAGATAAATTGAAATTGAAGATGTGCTCATGGAAGGTTTATTGAAGACGATAAATGAGAAAATATTTCCAAACATTCCAAACACAAATATCGTCAAATTTGCTGCAATTCTGAATATTATTACATCCTTTGGACTGTAATGTTCAAAAGCAGGTAAAATTGGAAATGTTGTATTATTCATTGAAAATTGCATTATGGGTAATAATACAAATTAATGGAAATGTTTTTACAAGTATGAAAGTGATTTTAACATTTTCTTTTATATACTTTTCAAAAAAGTAGAAAATGAAAGACAGCTTTAATCAGTATTTATGTAAAATTAATTTCCATGTAAATTCAGGGAAATTACAAACAAATACCAAAACTTTTTCTTTATAATTTTCTACTTGAAAAGACGGTGCCACTCCCACTTTCTTTTTAATATTTATGAAAAAAAGTGCAAGTTGTCCCTCTAATTCAAAAAGATAATAGAAGAATTCTCACTTTAGCCTTATTTGAAATCTGATCCAATAAGTAGAATAAATCTTGTGTCACAGATTTAAAAATTCTTCAATTTTCTTAAATCTCTTTCTAAACTTTTTCAAGTGACAAAAATAGATGAAAACTTTTAAAGTAGAGAGGTTATAATTAAAAAGTGCACTTTTATATTTTATAGAATATGTACTCAATAAACTATATATTACAATTGTTTTTCAATTTCCAAAAAAGATAATAGTCCTATTGAGCAAAATCGAGATATTAAGAATATGGCATTGCCATATAAGAAAATCACCTCTTTCCAATTCTTTTAATCCATGGCTTTAAACATACATTGGGTAATATTGAAATAGGGCTATTTGGAATAGACAAGTTAATAATTATAATAATATCTCTTTTCATTTATTATTCTTGGTCAGGTAATATGGTAATAATTTCGGACGGTTCCATAATTCGATGTAAAACTGATCAATATAGTGCAAATGCTTTCGAAATTGTTGAATTTGTCCTTCGCAGCAAGGAAATGTCTTTCCGTTTTTGTTTGTTTTAACTATTTCAATCTTTAATCAATTGAAAATCTACTGAAAACAGGCCCGAAAGTTGATCAACACTTTTATTAGATGATTAATGATTTCAAGATTAGAATTTTACACAATATATCCTATGACGTCAATAATAATGACATTATAACAATGAAAATTGAGCAGACGACGTTAACTGTACGCCAGCAAAAACGGACCAATCAATCACGTGATCAGTGTGAAATTTTATAACTTGTCCATTCCTTAACATTCAGTTTTTGGATAATTATACGAAATGTCAAACGTTTGGGTGGAATATTTGGAGAAATTGGAAGGATTTTAATGATTTAGTTATCACTTACTGATTACTTCGACCTTGACATTTAATTAACCTACAACTTTAAATGGGCATTCAGAATTTGGCAATCACCGTAATATCTTTTTCAATTTTAATTTCATATTGTGCCACCTAGTGTTTTTCGAATTCAATTTCTTATTGATTGAGCAAATTTTCAGCCTAGGAAGTGTAAAATGGAAAGAATCTTGTTAGCTGATTGGCCAACGATTAATGTAAAACTCGAAAAATACACGATTCATTAATATACATACAATAAAACAGAATTCGAATTGGTATATACACCAGGTGGCGCTTATAAGAAGATTTTATTTTAATATTTAATAACATCACTCCCAATAATATTTAATTGATTGAAAAAAGGCGATAATCTAAAAATTTCAATTTAAAAAGCATTTTGAATAGAAGAGAATACAATTGCTTTTCTTTGTTTATCTTGCAAGTAGTAAATTCTTAGGGAAATTCTAATAGAAAATGATAAAATAGGTTAGGCGCAAAAAATTGGACGCTTTCCCTCAGAATCGTTCCATAAATACTCAATAAAACAAATTAAAAGAAACAGCGTACAAAGATATATTTCAATTGTTTCTTTACTACTATTCAATATGTGTGACGTATTATTCCAGACAGTTCGTTAACTCTTTTCTTGTGTAACAGTTTATAATTGTGAATCGTTAAACATTACAAAACCAATCTATTGAATTCGCCATAGTGTAACATTGCCCTAATATTTGTTATTTGATCCGAAGTGATAAAACTAGGAGTGAGAATCACACAGGGTGGTATTAAAGTAATCGACAAAAAAACTTGGACACTATAAATTCTGATGAGGCCAATATACTTTCAAAATGGTTTTCTTTATTTTGAATTTGATATTTCCAAGATATGAGCCACTTGGACAAGTGGATGTAAGTCTTAAAACAATTCAGTTGAGAGCTATCAAAGAGATAACGAGAATGAGATCTCATATCCAAGGATTTAAAGGAAGAAAAGAGCACTATATCAAAACGAGCACTAATAATCTAGACTCATCTAAATTCTTACAGGCGGACCATATGATTTTCAGACATGGACAAATGACGGCCATAAAGACTTCAGGGTTACCAAAAATATGGGCAAAAGTAAACTAATTTTAAGTTTGAAGAATTACTCCATAAGTATGAGACTTTTGAAAAAGTTAAATTTTCAATGGTCACAGTGTCTGCATTATTTTGCATTTTATGCTCAGATTTGCAAAGAAAAATGATTCAGAGGTGAATATAGATGGAATTATTATTTGAGATCGTTGACCTATTAATTGACAGAAATCCATATTTTTACCTCAATAGATTATCACAACTGCTGCAAGTTTAATTGACGAAAAAGGATGAACAAGTGAAAGAATAAGATAATATTCTGTTGGACAATGTAAAATAAAACTCCATCTCTTTTACAAATTGTTTAATGAGATCCCTCCGATTTTCTTAACAAAAGACGACAAACAAAGAGAAATTTTTTATTGCAATCAATTGCATTACCTAAATGCTGACATCATGGAAAATAAGAAAAAATGTACTACATAGGACTTTACTGTGTAAGGTAAGATATTTAGTTTGTTAAAGACATTGAGTATTAAATGAATTTCAATAATTTTGATATTTCTCTATTGATCTTATCAACATATATATAATTCTTTTTTTTTTATTTAATGAAAAGACATCTTTAATTAATTCTACTCTTGTAGCTATTCTAAAGTCTTTTATGATTTAAATATTAATAAATATCTTATTTTTCATGATCATTGATATTTTTTAATGAATATATTAACTGACAATTATCCAAAATTGCATTAACAACTTTCAAATTGCATGATGGACAATAACATGAAATTTTTCACCCTTTCAATTATTTTAATCACTTTTCTCTTTGAAAATATACAAGGTATTAAAAATGTATTTCTTAATTGTTTACCAGTTTTCATTTAACTTTATTCTTTAATTTAGGGGATGATTGCCCTAATGGTTGGATAAGATATTTAGATAGTTGTATTGGAAAATTTGCAGATAATCTTAATTCAGCTTTACAAATAAATATATTATGTGGTCTTAAAGGAGGAACTCCAATTAAGATTGATTCTCCAAAGAAACTATCATTTGTTCAAATATATCTTCAAAGTGCGACTAAGAATTACTACTTTTTAGGCCTAAGGAGAATAGGAACAACAGGAAACTATTCCAAAGATTTTACATGGCACGATAATACAGGGAACAACAGAAGTCGCCCAGGGCAGAAGTCGCCCAGGACAGAAGTCGCCCAGAAATTGATAGAAGTCGCCCAGAGCTGTGACAGAAGTCGCCCAGAACTGTGATAGAAGTCGCCCAGGACTATGACAGAAGTCGCCTAGAACTGTAGAAGACATAATGTGTTTGTTCTTTGTTTCTATTGATTTCTGACAATTGAAATATATAATAAGTATTAATAAATATAGAATGCATCATTTAATAATAACTAAATAGTGATGAATTAAAATAAAATACTGGCATTCTGTTGAAGGTTTCACATAAATATCATTTATTTGCTTAAACTTGTGCACAAACTTGAGGTTCTATTTGGATCAGTACAGCAGAAAATTCCCACAATCACAATACAAAGTACAGTATTGAGTTTTAAACTAAAAATCTTATGCATTTCATTTAATTTATTAAATTTGTTTCTACATTCAAAGCAGAATTTTGCCATGTTGATAAATTTCTTTCAAATACCTCTTATGTCAAAGATCATGAGAATTAAAAAAAATTGTAAGATATATACATGATTTTAAAGAGACTAATATTTTTATCAAAACAATTGTTACTTTTGAAGGATTACAATGCAGAAAATCACTTAATTCGAATAGCTAACAATTCAATTTTCACAACAAATCAAGTGGTAAAACATTACTCTACAAAAAAAAACTGGTAAAACAATTTCTTTCATTATCACTCAGAGATTACAAATAATAAATACAAACTACTTCATAAATTATTTTCATATATTTTGCATTTTATTAAGCATACTGTAAACTTCTAGTACACTTCTGGGCGACTTCTGTCATAGTCCTGGGTGACTTCTATCACACTTCTGGGCGACTTCTGTCACAGCTCTGGGCGACTTCTATCAATGTCTGGGCGACTTCTGTCCTGGGCGACTTCTGCCCTGGGCGACTTCTGTCGTATTCGATAATACACCATTAAATTTCCGAAATTTTTGAACAACCGGCAAATACAATTGTTAATAATCAAGATTTTGTTATGATACGTTCACTAAATGGAGTTTGGTCAACTGTGAAAGATTTTCATCCCACAGCTAGATATTTGTGTGAAATGAACAAAAGTTGGTAATTTTATAGATTGTAACACTTTATTTAATCTCTCTCTTTCTCTCACTTACTCCGCCATTTTGAAATGAAAAGTTGACCCTACTGGCTGCAGACCTTATTGGTATTTTCTAAACAATTATAGAGATATTAGACAGTATAAAGTCAAGATTATTTCTTTTGATGCTTGTCTTAAAGTATGATTTAATTGTATTGATACCAATCATGAACAGCAATGTAATGTTTGTTTCTCCTTATTCATATAGGCTTGCATTTCTGGAACATATGGTAATTGCTCTAGTGTTTCATGGGATAATTATTTGGCAAGATGTCATTTTCATATAGATAAATTGTATGCCGACAACTTTCCAGAATTAAACTTTAACACACATTTTAGACATTATCAATTTGAATGCGAATCTGATACTTGTGCAATGCAAAATAACATTATTGACCAACTGCCTGATTCCAGCTTTTCAGCTTCAAGCACTGCTAGTTCATCAAAACCTTCTGAAGGCAGATATGGAAATTTTAGACATGACAATCATTTTGGAGCCTTTTCTTTTAAATGAAAGAGTTTTCTTTTGAACGCAGCTGTTTTTATGCAACTTCAAGGGAAAATTGGTTTGGTGTAACATGGCCATTACCAATCCAATTATATGGGCTAAGTTTAGCTCCTAGCCCTGAGATGGCAGGTTATGTAGAATCATTCACATTAGCAGTTGGATATAATTATGACTCATTAGATGATAAATTAAGAGGTAGTGATGGTAATATTATAGTTTTTCAAGCTTCAAATGAACGAGTTACATTTATTCCCATTCAAACCCTATTTGATAAGCCTATAAGGGCTAAATACCTCCGTTTTTATATCCATGGATTTTATTCCAGTCCAGGAGTAGTATTTGAATTTTATGGAATATTAGATGGTAAAAAAAAGAATAAGAAACAATTTATCAATCAATTAACTATGTCTTTAACGTTTTATTGAATTGGAATTATTATATCATATTGTTTCATTTGAAATTCAATTGATAAAGAGACAACAGTATCAAAAGCAAAATTTACAAGTAATCTATTTGGAAGTTTGGGAGCTGGATTAGATTTAGCACCAAATCTCATTAATTTTGAAACAGTATTTGATGATTTTGCAAGTAAATTAGCAGACAATGCTGCTGTATTTGGAACAGTTTGTTCATTGTTTGCTCTTTTCATTCCCTTTGCATTACTAGTAAAAAAGATTAGACAAAAGGGATAGATTACTGTGGACACCATTACCACTATTGGACAATCATAAAGATGATAAATATGAATATGTTATACATGTTTACACTGGAAATAAGAAAGATGGTGGAACAAATTCCAGAGTAAACTTGGCATGCTATGGAACCAAATCCAATAAGAAAATCGAAGTCTTATTTCAGAAAGTGTAGTTTCTTTTGAAGCTGGATCAACTAGATCATTTATAATGACAACTTCTAATAGTATTGGATCAATTATATGTATAAAAATATCTCTTGAGAATATCAACTTAGAATTAAAAGAATATGATCCTTGGTTCTTATCAAGAATAATTATTATTGATAAATCTATAAAAAATTCTTGGTATCATTTTGATTGTGATCAGTGGCTATCTCCTACACATTTAGATTGTCAAATAGAAAGAGTTCTTGTTGCAACTAAACCAGATATGGATGAACAATTTTTAAAGGGAATTAAAACAAAATTGATGGATGATCATTTATGGTTATCTGTTGGGACAAGAAGAACAAAATCAAAATTTACAAGACTACAAAGATTATCAGTTTGCTTTGTTGCTCTATTCTTATCAATGATTGCAAGTTGTATGTTCTATAGAAATTCTAAAGAGACTGATGCTAAACTTGGATTAACATTGGGACCAGTTACATTCACAATGTATGAACTATATGTAGGTTTGGCCAGTAGTATTGTTGTATTCCCTGGTTTGCTTCTGATAACATTGCTGTTCAATTCAAAAAGATGGCGGAAGTACACCATTCCATTGGGATGGATTATAGCATTTCTTGCAGCATTAACAGCAGCATTCTTTACAATTTTATATTCAATCCAATGGGGAAAAGAGAAATCATTAAAATGGTTGATGTCATTTATTTTGTCATTTGTACAGAGTATTATCTTTGTTCAGCCAATCAAAGTAATACTTGTTGCATTTTTAGTAACAATTTTGTTTAAAAAAGACACAAATCTTACTGAATATGAACAAAACATTAAAGATATGAAAAAATTAAAAATGGAAAATTTATCTCACATTCCTTTAGGTAAGTGAATTGATACAAAAACACTTTAAAATAATTTCAAAATATTTTTAACAGAATTGAATATTCATGAGAGATTGAAGAAAGCATTGGATAAGACTCATACTTTAAAAAATGACAAAATTCTGAAAGATAAAATGCATCATATGATAAAGAATATCTTTTTACATGTAGTCTATTTAATATTTGCTCTGTTCATATGCTACAACAATCAAAATCCTATGGCTTATTATCAGAATAAATCAATTTGCAATACAATACCAAACATTAACAAAGTAAATAATTATGAAAAATTTTGGAATTGGATGGTAACCTATGCCATACCAGAAATTTATCCAAAAACTTATTATAACGATAGGAATTTATCAAAGTATGATCTTAAACATACAAGAGAAATGAACCATATGAGATTTTCAGTTGTTAGACTCTTTCAAAGGAGAGTCAAAAGACAAAACTGCCAAATTGCAGCTACAAATTTGAAAAACTATTTTTTAAATCATAGTTGTTTTGGTTATTATTCAATTAATGATGAGCTTAAAATGAATTTTTCAACTTATTGGAATGAGTTTAACTTGAATACAACTCATGATGCTTTCATTTATTCTGAAAAACATAAAGGTTATTCAATTTCATAAGGTCAAGAAGCAAATAATGCAATGGAAATTATACACCATTTGAAAAAATATGGTTGGCTGGATCGACAAACCCGTTTTGTTCAATTAGATTTAACAATTATGAATCAAGAAATTGTTTCACAGGCAACATGGAAATTTGAACTTAAACCAGTTGGTGGTGTGATTGTAACTGTTCGGAGTGATTCACTACAACTTTATAGATATACTGGGTTTGGTGGATTAATTTCTCTTATATTTGAAATTATATCTATATTTGTGTGGCTTATATTAGTTATTTTATGCTTTTATTCTTTTATGAAATATTCAAAACTCCCTGGTATTCTTCTAATAATCTCATTGGTATGTTTTCTTTGTGCTGTTCTACTATATATATGGAGGACAATAATTGGTGTAAAAGTTGTTGAGAATGTTATGAATTCTAGAAATGAATATATAAATTTATCAACACTCTTTAACATTCACAGCTATTTTATGATGTTTGCAGCATTTAGTGGATTTTTTGGCGAACTTCATGTACTGAGTTTACTAAAAATATCAAGAACAATTTCAATTCTTGTAAATACTTTAAAAAAAATCAGGCAAAGATTTAATAGCAATTGGATTTTGCACTTGTATTGTTTTTATTGGCTATGCTTGTTGGGGTTACATTATTTTTGGTAGATATATAAACAATTATAAAAATTTCAAATTTACTTGCTATGCATTAATTGTAACCATTTTTGGACATTTGGATTTTGATATATTATCTGATAATGGAGGATTTATGGGAAAAATTTATATAATTTCATATGCATCAGTAATGACATATTTAGTATTAAATATTTTTATTACAACATTAAATGAATTTTTAAATGCTGTAAAACTTGATCCAACTGTTTTACCAGAAGATCATCAAGTTTTTCAATATATTACAAAAAAATTTAAAGAAATTATTTTCAAAGAATGCTGATGATTTTGATGTTAACAAAATAGAAAATACATGTAGTGTATATAATGAGTGTAAATTTCAAGGTTTATTTTTTTTATAATCTAATTTAAGTATATTATACTACTGAATTATTTTTTTAGAATTATATAATAGAATAACAGCTTTGGAAAAATTGGCTATTTCATGGGATTCTAATGGAGATTTAGAACTATTTGATATAGTATTGACTACTTGCAAATCAAAAGATTATCAAAAGAAAATTAATCATCATAATTCAGAAAATTTATTCAAAATTGATCCATATGTTTGAAAATACAAAAAATACAAATCCAAAAGAATTTAATGTCTAAGAAGATTTGTAAAGATATTTAAGTGTTGTACGTGTTTAATCTACTAATAAATTGCAATGAAGACTAATAGAGTTTTAATTTAAAAATTCACCAAACTCTTATCAGTCAGAATCCAAACTGTTTAGCTTAGAAATGCACATCTTACAATTATGCTAAACATTTATATTTTCATATTCTCTTTCTATTCTATCCTCTCTAATATGTTTAATAAAAGAAAGAGAAAAAAGTCCATAAATACAGAAGTATGAAAAGTATAGTTAGATTGACATTAGACATATTGTGTATCTGTTCTACTATAAGTCAAAACAGATGTGGTAGAAAATGGCCATAAATCTATGATTTTACCCTAACCCTAATCTACCCCTATTTTTGTCTAAGCTTTTTAAATGCCACTAACCCTTAGATGGAACTCCCCTAAGAACATATCAATAGTTATCTTTTTCCTCTTAATCATTTCCCACCTTGAAATCTAGCTTTCAAAAATTTCAGCTATGGCTGTTTTTAATGACAGAAAACATTAGTTAAATGGACATATAATGTCAGAAACAAATCCATGAAGTGTCCTGCAAGAGTTTCCCAAAGAGATAATTGTTTTATCCTTGGCAAAAGGGATCATATTCATGAGAGAAATTATAACCTTGAAATGGAAATAAGAATAAAACACAAATTAAAAGAAAGTGATCAGAATGATAAAATGACATCAGGAAAATTTTTATCTGAAAATGTTCACAGTGAAGTTCCAAAATCAAATTTTGCTATTCCATCTATTGATAGCTGTTGTAGACTTATTAATAGAACAAGACAGCAATTTAATTCTAATAAACTAGATGGCTTATACTTCACTCTTAATAAAACTTTTATTCCAGATACTTTTGCAGGGTACAACAGTACTGGTTCTACTCGAACTGTTAAACAAATGTTTAATTTTAAATAGTTTATTTGATGTAAAATAATTAAGTAAAACACCATATTAAAGTTCAATAGCAGAGGAGATAGTTCGTAATAGCAGGTTGACAAATTACTAAACTGCCTTCCTTTGTTGAGTGTTGGTATCCAATATCTTTCTTTACGCCTTGGTGGAGTAGGTTAGCTAACCTAGAAATTTCAATGTTTGGTTCAAAAAGGTGATTGTGGATATTCAACTGCATTGATTTTGCAGACACAGTGTGAAATCTGCATCCTCTTTCAGAATAGTACACATATGTTTCGTCTTTCATTTGTTGGTTCCTTGCAGGATTTAGTGGGTTTGAATTGTTTTGTAGAAAAGCTTATTTGTTTTATACTCATTATAGGTGATTTTTTTCAAATTAACTTGAGTAATCTTAAATTCTCCATTGTACCATATGCCCAGTATTGGAAGTACTTTCTTTTTGATTCAAAAAGGTACAATTTCACTCAGGTTTCCAGCCAGAGAATTTAGGATTGCTCATGAAGGAATCTATTTTACATTACACATGAGAATTGCTAAGAAGCAGATGAGGAAAGAAGCAAGGCTTAAACATAATATAAGCAAAAACCAATATCCTTTTCTATTTTCACTCATTAGAGGTAATGTAAAAATGTTTTAATTGTTGTTTTCAAAGCTATTTTATTATATTAATTTTTAACACTACAAAGGATTAACAAACAAGAAAATTACTTTGCTGAAACAAGATTGATCAATAATAATATTTCTAATAGTTTATATATAAATTCATAAATAATAAATGAAGACATAAAAGTTATTTATTTGTGTTAGAAATAATATTTATGATATATGACTCATCAGATCATATATACTTTGTACAGTGTTAAGAATTTTCTAATTACTGAACAAGTTTTATTGTCTACTGAAAGGAGTTTCTGTATTTAAATGAAAATGATCTCTGCCAAACAGTTAATATTATTAGTTTCATGTATAAATCAAGTTATTGGATTATGCTTAAACAGCAATTTAATTATTATTGGTATAATTAACAAAGATTTATGGAAATTACATAATTTTGGTGTAACTGCACTAACATTTACAGATATTTTATATTCAATAAGCCTATTATGTTTCTTTCTCCTTCATGAAAAACAGACAAAATTTTACAGTTGCCTCATTTTTAATCAATCAATTTTTCTAATAATTTCAATATCATCTTTCACATTAACTTTAATAACATTAGAAAAATATTTGGCTGTTGTAAAGCCTTTAAAATTCCACAGACTCTGGACAACTAGGAATGCATTTATCCTACTTTCTTTTATATGGTCTATCTCTTTTATTATATGTTCATTTCCGGTTTTGGGTTGGAACAAATATGAAATTGCTTTAAAACAAAAATCCGCTTTCTATTGTAATACTAATAATATTTTTTCATTTGCTTATATGTATTTTTGGTCATTTAGCACTGTTTTACCAAATGCTATTACCAGTTTATTATTATTTATTCCAATTCTCAGAGCAATAAGAAAACAAAGAAAAGCAATTTCTGATGTAACAAATGCAGAAAACTTGAAAAATGAAGGAAGAAATATAAGAGTTTTAACATTTTTGATAATATTCAATTGTTTTTTATGGATTATACCTACTCTTATCACAATAATAACTTATCATAGAAGACAGCAAACATTCTCTCTCTCCGAGTCGGATTTTGTATTACTCAGGGATTCATTTAGAGCAATTGTTGTTTCAAATTCAACAATCAATCCATTAGTTCATGGCTACACAAAAGCATCAATAAGACATCAAACTAAGAAATTCTATTTAAATCTCTTGAAAAAGTTCACTTGCAAAAAAGTCAATTAAGAATTGATGATATTCTAGTTTTTAATAATCAGTGAAGGCTTAAAAAGCAATATAATACAGTTTGATTAATAAGAAAATTCTGATTAAAAATTTAGCAGTTATCCATTAACAACTTAAAAGAAGGATAGATGATGAGAGAATTCATAACACAATATTCCATCTCATCCATCAATCATTCATTTTTAACCTAATTTTGTTCTTGCTGTTGTATTTAGTGATATTTCATTATCAAATTTGACTAATTATAGAAGTTGTAGTACATTCATTTTCAAGTTTTGAATTTTGTAAGAAGATAACATTTAACCTTTTTTCAAAATGCTAAATATGAATTTTTAAAATGTTAATTACCTACAAAATAAAAAGGTTTATAAATGTGGAAAATGGCAGAAGAATGTCATAAAAAAAAGGAAAAAGGAATTAAATAATGAACAAAGTGGAATTTTGTAAAATTTTAATTCTTATTCAGAAAATAATTGGAAATTTTGTTTTGAATTTTTCAACAGTTGTTGAAAAACAATTGAATATTGAATTGTTTGAAAAAAGGACAAATTTTGTTCAAGGATTGTTAAATTTAATTGATGAAAATAAAAAAAATTATCATATTTTATATCAAAAATTAAATATTACTCAGAGTAATAAATTATGTGAAATTAACGATTATGATTCAATTCTTTCAGTCTCCTATCCTTGTAGAATTGACCATGTAAAGAAAGAGATGAGAAAGATGAACAACAGAAATAAGAATGTGAATATGGACAAAAAGAACTCTAATTTAACATTTGATTCAAATTTTCAATTTACTGTTAAAAGCTGCTGTAAACTGTAAAAATAAAAACAAAAACAAAATTTTTGTATTAATGATCACGTGATTCTATGATTTTTTTTAGTGAATTGTTAAAATTTGTTAAAAGAGAAAGTGGATTATGTTTGAAATGTTATAACAAATCAAAATCTTGTAAAGAACATAAAAAAAATTATCTTCCCTCTCTTTAAACTGTTTTCTTATTTTTTCGTTTTTTGAGTAGATATCATTTCTATAAAAGGAAAAAATTTCATTGACAATCTATATTTGAAAACTCCAAAGCTAATTTATCCAATTGTTGGAGATTATAGGAGAAAGGCACTATTTTGCAGTGATTTTGAATATTCTTTGGAAGAGTTTATGCTTAATAAAAAATTAAATATTTCAAAAGAACAATCTGTTTATTTAAACAGTAGAATAAAAATTAAACATCTGAAACGTTACGATACTAGATTTCAAATGATAATGAACTGTTCAAATTCACCGGATGTCTCTTATCAATCAATTGGACGAAGCCAAATGAAAAGTCATGCATATTTAAAAATGTTTAAAAACTATGCTAGATATATGTTCGTTTCGAAAACCTTTGGTGTTTTACCACCATTTTTTAATCAAATCACCAATGCCAATACAATTTGTAAAAGTGCTCATCGAGCAATTGGAGGTTTCTTTCGAAAGAAGTACTGCCAAGTGGAAATGATATATTACAAGGTAAACTTTATAAAATTAGGGAACTCTGTAAGATACTATATTCTCCACAATGATCACCGCCATTTTGTTTTTTAAGAGCGATAGAGTGTTCCTTTGCGATTACCACTCAAAAATTACGAATTGTCGAAGTGAGTTATTAAAAAGTGGAAGAAATTTACATATTTTAAACGTTTATAAAATTGAAGAAAGTATAGAATATTTTTTCATTTGTAATTTTGTATTGAAATTTCCATTTTTCATTTAAAAAAGAAACATTTTTTGGATTATTTTACAATAACATAATCCTATTTCCATTTCAAGAGCACTTTTTAAATTATTTCTATGGAGAATTGGTAATATTTAAAAAGGAGAATATTTATTATTTCAATCATATTGATATTCAACAAACAAGAATTATTTGTAAAAGTTTTAATTTTAAATATTTTAGTATAACTCCAAATAATTTAAAATCTCAATTATTGGAAAGACCATCATTGGTCTCATTGAATTGTAAAAACAATAGAAGTATATCAGACATAAGGTATTGTCATCATAGAATGAATTCAAAATCTTCTATGATACAGTAAGTTATTATTTTTTTGACAAACTAAATTAGTTTGTCTAGTTTGTCAATCTCTTTTTCAAATTTAGATTTCCTTATAAAATGTTTATAAATTGTTCAAACATTATTCAAAGCAATATTTGTAAGGGTAATGCTACTTCCGGTGAAAAAATCTCATTCTTTTTTGACAATATATGCTATTTTATTTTTATTAATAAAATACAATTAAATATTTATGAAATGAAAGAAGAATGTGAAAGAAAAAATATGAATTTAGCTGATTTTCCATCAACAAATTTCATTGAAAATTTAATGTTTACATTCAGTCATGTTCAATTTTCTTTAATGGAACAAAATTTATTTGATCCTTTTCTATTATATAATTGTATGAAAATATTTTTCTATATATATAATTAATATACTTAACACTACTTCCGGTATAGTTTTAAATACAAAGGAAAAGGATGGGAAAATTATTGATACTACATTGACAAATTTACCTTTTTCATTTTATCCAAAGTTTAGTCCACATAGGCCTAATTTTGTAAAATAATAATATTTTTAATTAATAAGATAAAAATAAAAATTTTCTCATTTTCATAGAATTCTTTTATTAGTTCCTCTTCTTTGTCGGAGAAAGATAGAGGGCGCTATTTACAGGAATACGCTTTAAAGTTGAAATTTTTAAATGGAAAAAAAGGCGATTGCATGGAATTTGAAGGAGTTTGTTAAAAAAACACTTATTCTATTTCATTATGTAATCAGTCGAGTTTACATTTTCTTTAGCAATCTTTTGCTTCAGGCAAAGATTTAAAATATGGTAATTTATTGCGTAATGACACATCAGTACAGTTATTTGTTTGGTGTATGTGTTTTTTTTTCTTTTAAAGTATGGGAAATATCAAAGAGAAAATGTTCAGAAATATTGAGTACTATCTATACCTGCCAAAAAATAATTAGTAGGAGATTCTTGTATTAAACTTACCCGAAAATTCCTCTAAATTATCATATTTTAATAATTTCAGATGATAATACAATAAATTTCACCTCAAAATTGGATTTGACCTTCAAATACCAAGATTGGAATATAACTGTTCCTTTAAACAGTTTTTATTGTTTAAAAGGCAAAATATACATAAATATTTTATATATTTGTAATGGAGAAATGGATTGTCCATTCGGCGAAGATGAATCTGATGAAATATGCAAAAATGATAATACTAATCAGCAGCAACAACAGCAACAATTTTACTGTTTTCCATACAATACTAATATATCAATTAGTTATACATTAGTTTGTGATTTTATTCAAGATTGTCCAAATGGATTTGATGAAATTCATTGCGGTATATAAGCCTACATTCTATTTTTTGTAACATTAACAGATGTTTTCTTAAATTTATTCAAAAAAAAGAAACAAATGTTTGTAATTCAAGCAATGAAAGGTAAAAAACAATACCAATAAAAATGAGAAATGTTGATATGATGTATTCCAATTCTTTCAAGAGAATGTAAAAATCGTCAATGCATAAAGGACAAATATGTTTGTGATTCTGAAAGAAACTGCGCTGATTGGTCAGATGAAATATGTGGCAATGAAAATTCAATTGACAAATTTTTTAAAAATAGTAAACAATTAAATTCAAACATTTAAAAATTCAAAATTATTTTTCTGTTAGAATGTAGAAATGACTTTCAATATCACTGCTCTAAAACTTGTATATTAAAACATAATTTATGCAAATATAATGACGATTGCGAAACAGTTGAAAATGAGAAATATGAAAATTGTTTTAAAGAGATTAAACTTGGAAATTGTTCAATAAATTATAATTCCATGGGTCATTTGGAAAGTAATAGTCAAGTTTTAAATGGAGAATTGGTTGATTGTCAAAGAGAAAACTGCCAACCAGGTGAATATTTATGTCAGAAGAGAAAATTCTGTATTCAAATTGAACTTGTTTGCGATGGTATTAATCATTGCTTAAACAATGAGGATGAATTAAATTGTGGTAGTTGATGTGTCACGTGATCATTCAATCAATCTATCTATCTATTACTTCTCACATAGAATCTTTTATGCCTAGAGGATTTTTCAAATGCAAAAAACAACCTAAATTTATATTATTAACAAAAGTTTGTAATGAAATCTTTGACTGTCAGTACGGTAGCGATGAAATTTTTTGCATAAAAACAACTTTTACTCATAATCCCCTTTGTGAAATGACAAGTCAATTGTCAATGTTCGAATTGAACTGCAAAATTGCAGTTGAAAATGATAGAAAAATTTCGAATATTTTAAATTTGAATGAACAGATAAAGAAGATAAGAATAATTGGTGATATTATAATAAATAATACCAAGACTATGAAAGAATTGAGATATTTAGAAATAGTAGAAAATCTGGAAAATTTTCCATTAAGAAATTTAAATATATTTCCCAATCTTATTTTTTTAATCATTTCAAGAGGAAGAGGTGGAAGTCTTAGTCAAAATGATGATATCAATGTAAATCTACTCCTTCAATACCTTGACCTCTCCTACAACAACATTGATATTATTAAATATATAAAAAGAATTGCATGCCCTTTTCTAAGATATTTAGATATATCTGGAAATAATTTAAATGTCCTTGACCTTCCTTCGAAATATCTTCCAAATTTACAAATATTAAAAATTTCCAATTGCAAAATATTTAGTATAAAACGTCAATTTTTTAAAAATATTTCAGCCATTTTGGAACTTCATTTAAAAGAAACAAAACTGCCTGCAAAATATTTTCTTCCATTTGCTCAAAATTTGTATTCAATAAAGAAAATATTTAGCGAATCATTTTTCCTCTGTTGTCATATATGGAAATTTATTGGTGGCGACATCTATTGTCAACCTTCTACATCAATATTTTTTACATGTTCAAATATTCTTGGTATTAATTTCATTAGATTTTTATTTTGGATTTTTGGTATCTTTGGATTAATGGGAAATTGTTTATCATTTGTATTAACTTTAAAGAAGCGTCCATTAAACACCTATAGATTATCATTAATCTTAAGCGATAGTTTAACTTCATTCTATTTTCTCGCAATTGCTATTGTAGATTTAAACTTGAGAGAAATCTATGTAGAAAATGACAACAGATGGCGCAATAGTACTTTCTGTCAAGCTATTGAAATAGTAATGACACTATCTCTTCTTGAATCGTCCGTGTCTCTACTGCTTGTAACATTAGAAAGGCAGCAAACAATTAAGTATCTCTTTACAAAAACATTTATTAAATCAAAAAGTATTGCAGTAGCTTTGGCGTCCATTTTATTTGCAGTTGTCTAGCAATAATACCAATCTTGCTTCGTAATGTAAAATTTTTGGCAGACAGTCAAAATTGAAAATTGTCAATTTTAATTTATTTTGTAGAATAGATTTGAAATAACACCAATCTGCTTAAATATTTATATAAGAAATGAAAAGAGTAATGGCTGGATTTCGGATTTGATTCTCTTTAGCATTTTTCCAATGTTAATCAGTAGTATAATTGTAATATTGTATGTTGATATTAGTAGAATTGTAAAAAGGTCAAAGAGACAATCAAATAATTCCGAAAAGAAGAATAAAATCTTTACAGCTGCTCTACTTATAATTATCACCAATTTCATGTGTTGGCTACCAATTTCGTGTTTAGGCTTATTAACCATACTACCAAATTTTGAATTGAATAATACACTCTACTCAATAATAATTGGATTATTTTTACCACTAAATTCAATTTTAAATCCATTGATATATTCATTAAGTGATTTTCAACAATTGATCAAAAATAAAGTTGAAATGAGAAATTTGAGACAGTAAGAAGAAAAAAAAAACATAAAAAAAATTGTTATAGTAACAAATCTGTTTTTTTTTATCTAAACAAAAATCAGTTTAAAATCAATTCAAAACACTGCAAATCAATTAAAAACGAAATGTAAACATTATTCAATATATATTATATTAATATATATCATAGGCCTATAATATTGTTTTCTTTTTTTTGCAGTTGCAAAATTTGTCAACAATCCACAAAATCATTTATTATTACAGAATTATCAATATAAATATTTTCAAGATGTTGTCTATTCTAGGGAATTATTTATAAAATTCAAATATTTCAAATTGATACAAGACATTACAACTGGAATCTTAAATCTTCATGATATGTCATTCTGTTTGAATCAGAAACTAACACTAGATACAATATGTTATGATGTAATATATATAAATATAAACTCAAACACACAGGCACATCTGTTGGAAAAGGGAGAAAACTGCAGTTATTTTATGAAATCTAGGCTTAAAAAATGGTTTAAAAACATAATAAGGACCAATATTGTTTTTTCCTACTGCCCAACACCTGTTTACTGTTTATAAACTACTCACTTCTATTATTTGATCTTTTCTTTTAACAGACTACAAGAAATGTGTTTATAATTAAATTAAATGGCATGAACATTCTTGAAAATGATAAACAGAAGAATGATATTTTTGTCTTAGGAGGCATTATTAGAAAATTATTACAAAAGCGTCATATTTATAATAATACAACTGGTTCATAGCAGTTTTTTTCCATCTTTAATAAAATAGTTACTATTTTTTGGTATTCAATAGTTGTTTCCAATTTCAATTCCTTTTTCTCTCTTTTAGAGATAGGCTTATATCCTAGGTTGTTATTGATTTATATTGTTCTTTTTTTTTTAAAACCGTAAAGCTGTATCTTTAAAACTATTTGACTATATTGTCCAGTAAGACAGCTATCCTTAAACCCTTCTGTTGTAATGAACATTTTAGCAGGCGACAGTCTATTAAAACAATTCTTAGCTGAAATTTTGATTGCAAGAGTACCACTGTCTGAAAATGTTGGTAAGGTTTTCAAATAATGACTAAGACAGACTAATCAAGTTACCTACCAAAAATTTTTTAACAACATGGACTTGAACAAGCCTTCTTCAACATTGAATGGTAGTTAGGCAATTTGGCAACATGCTACTATAAGGCATTTGTACTTGAGTATGTATCGCTTAAAATGAAACATTTGTTTTTACATTGTGTTCAAAAGAATACATTTACTTTGATGATCTTTTCTCTTTGCTAACACTAGGTTGGTACTACTCAAAAGTGAGTCAAGTATTTGACAATGATTGCATTTTATCTTTCTATGTCTACCACAAAACCTTTTACAACAGTTGATACAAAGAGGTGCCATTACAAAATTTTTGTGTATAAAGTGTACAAAATTGCTTTTAAATGGAGAATAATACAGTTTAACTCTGTAGCATTCTAATGTTAATATATTAATGAGTGAAATAATGAAGAACTAAAAGTTGGAACTGTACAGCTCTGTAGCCACACATTAGAGCTTTGTCAATGTTATAAAACCTTTTAATCTTGTTTTTCAAATATTTAAAGCAATGAATTTTCTTTATGTTTCATTTTAAATTCGAAATAAAAATATTTTTGTTATAAAATATAAAGTTTTAAAAATACATTTTGCGTGTGTTTTTATCCTAAAACCTAAAAAAATGACTTCTGAACTCTATTCTAAGTATTTGTTCTAAAGTGATTTCTAAACAACATGATAGGATTATGCAATTTTAAAGGGACACATTAAGTAATAAATAATTTATGAACTATAACATCAGACGTATAAGAGAAAATTAACTCAATAAAAGCAGCCATTTTGAATTTTTGAATTTACACTAAGCAGAAACTTTGCATTATCTACATTCCTGTAAAAAATGGATTATTTCTATCAAACATTTGTAATGATATTTATGAGTTGCAATCAGATTCTTGGTCTAATTTTAAATGGAAATTTGATTGCTGTTCGTACAATAAATAGAGATATTTGGAAATTAGAGAATTTTGGTGTTACTGCATTGACTTTTACTGATATTTTATATTCAATAAGTATTTTATGCTTTTTTTATCTTACTGATAAACCAGCAAGTTTTTACAGTTGTCTTTTTCTAACTCAACTAGTATTATTAATTATTGCTGTATCATCTTTTACATTGACTCTAATTACATTTGAAAAGTTTATTGCAGTTGTAAATCCTTTAAAATTTCATAAAATATGGACAATAAGGAGAGCAGTTATCATACTTGCTGGTATGTGGCTGTTCAATATTGTCATTTGTATATTTCCTCTTATTGGTTGGAATACTTACCAGACTAACTTTAAAGAAAATGTTACTGTTATATGTAATATTTTAGATCTCCTTCCACCTTCCTATTTGTATTTTTGGACATTTAGTACTGTTTCACCAAATGCTATAACTGGTATAGTTTTATATATTCCTATATTAAGAGCAGTATGGAAACACAAAAAAGCAATTTCTAATGCATCAAATGCCATTAGTACAATGTCAGGAGGAAGTAGCATAACGGCTTTAACCTGCCTTTTAATATTTAATACTATTTTATGGATTCTATCAACTACAACAACTATTATAAATTATAATAAAATGGAAACTACAAAGATTATGATGCAGTCAGCACTTTATAAATTTTCTCTTTCAATGCTTACAACAATTTTTCTGTCAAATTCAACAATTAATCCACTTATTCATGGCTATACTAAATCATCTATAAGACAACAAACAAAAAAACTTTATACTAATCTCTTTAAAAAGATTACTTGTAGAAAATATTTAAGATAAGAAAAGAGAGAAAATTAGTTTCCATCTTTTAGTTATATTGTTGTTTTGTATTCTGAATGTTAGGTTAGGGTTGTGAATACTTTATTTATCATATCCTAAAAAATCAAATAAACTAAAATCTAATGTTCATCAATTCAATAATAATTACATTCTCTTAGAAGAATCCATTTTTAATTTATCAAATGGAAAACAATTTAATATCTAACTTTTATTTTCGTGCTCATGAATCAATGTCTATCTGATTTGAATACATTTAAAAAGAAATACAGATGTACTTTCCTGCTGAGGTTGTAGGTAAGTACTGGTCCAAATAGAACTGAACCAGGAGTAAGCCACTTAGGAGAGAGATGTAGAATTGATGAAGGATGAATATAGAACCAAACCATAAGAATAATATAACTGTATTCTAAAGTAATACTAGACCTGTTCACTAAGGGAGTTGATTCAGGACTGAATGCCTGTTACTGCCTATGCCCTGCTTTTATACAATTCCTTATCAGTTGTTTATGCCTTGGCTGTCAACAACAAGGGTCTAACCCCAGATAAGGATTGTTCACAACAAACAGGGTCAAGGGTTATCATATTATGCAATAGTGATGTAAACAACAACAACTTTGCATAGGTTACCCATCAAGGGTCAATTCTTACATCATATTTATGTAAATAAACACTTGTTGTTGTTGTCAACATGTTTGTTATGTAACATCTTATCCTTTGCCTATAAAAGGGGTTGATTCTGGCAGTTTGGTACCATCTACCCTAGAGGTAGCATCTACTTCAACACCTCTATCATATAGTAAGTATCATTTATAAAATATCTATAAACTATAGTTTGTAAGCGTACAGACTTCTCTCCTTAAAGCATCATTCCACTGATGGTTCAACATTGGCAATAATAACTTGACCTTTCCTGCTGATGACAACTCTTAAGGGTTGGCCTTCCTCAATGGATTTGATGTCATTTGTTTTTCTGAATCTGTTTAGTATTCTTTGTGTTACATTTTTTTTTTTTTTTTTTTTTTTTTTGTTTATATTTTATGTTTCTTTCCAACATTATCCTAATTATTATCATATCCAATTGTTTCAAATTGTCGAATATTGATCAAGCTTATTTGTTCATATTACTCTGGCTTCCAAAGATTCTTTACCTGAAGATTTGTTCATGTTATTCCATATATTATATCTTTTAAGCTATCACGCAATTGATGGGTTATGGGCTCCACTGAGAATATTAACTCCTTATATTTGGCCAATAGTTGCTTTGAGCATTTACCATCTTTCACAATAATGTTCAAGTCACATATGATCTGAATAGATTTGTGTTGTGTACAACAATTAATTGTTGCGAGGTCTCCCAGCCAAGTGCTATGTGTTCCTTTCTCTTCAGATAAAACTGTTGGTAACTGACGTGTGATAGGACTTAGTAGATAATAATTTCCTCTGCACAAATGCTCTACATAACATTCTTGAGAGCTGGTTAAAGGTATCTTGTAAGTTGATGAAATTTTTATCAACTGATTTTAGAAATGCTGCCCTTGTTCCACTTTGATGATTTTTATTTTCATCTCTTTTTCTTTTTCTGATTTTGCAATTCTTTCTAGTAGGAGATATCCTAATTTTCTTTTAGTCAACTTAAACTGCTTCCCTTGAGGTCCTTGAAACCAAACACCTGTTTTTGGCAACAATTTTTCTTCAACAAATTTGTGGGTAACTTTGTACTGGTCTTTTCTTCACTCCTTTGCAATGGGCAAGGTTACTTTCTTTAACATTTTTCCAATATATGTGTTTTGTATACTCCATACATCTGGTGCTATAGATTGCTTTAATTGGTATGTTCTGACTACAGCATGACCAGGGATTTTAATCATCATATGATATGTTTTATCTCCTTCCCTATACCAATCTCTAAATGTTGGTATACTTTCGTGGTCTTTCTGAAGAGCATTCCTTATCATTAAACTCTTTGACTGGTACTTTTTCAATAAACTACTTCCTCTTCTGACACCAGCTTGAATACTGCATTCTTTAGCATTTCATCATCTTGGTACCCAGATGTTGATAAATCTGTTGTCAGAAGTTGGTTTTCTTTGATAGGAACCAGAACTCTTGTACCTGGCCCTCCAAATCCTTCTATGAAACTATCTTTATAGTATTTATCCATAATAGTATATTCAGGACAGGAGTAATATCCTGCAAACTTTATACATGATATCCTTCTTGAAATCACTCTCCATGGTGATTCTTGTCCCATGATTCTATTATCTTTTAACAATTGGAGGATAATAACTGAATTTATAGTTCTGCAAAATCTTTGTTGAACTGGACAATCTTCAACAAAATCAAGATCTGTTGTTACATAGTTTTGATAAGGTAACCAGTATGCTTTTCCAACTTGTATAATTGTAGTATATTCTATAACTAAAGTTGTTGATGGGTATTTATAGGCTGTTCCTTTCCTTTCATTATAAGTCCAAATATTTCCTTTGTTATAAAGCTTCTGCCCAGAGTAAGCTTTCTTCTCTTGATACATCTTTCTGCATTCTTCTTCTGACAATGTAACAATGAATTTTTCAACTCTGTGCTTCTTTGAACCAAAAAAATAATAAGTGTAGAAGTTCTCTCTCTTCCTCACCATGCATTTTACTGCTTCAACCTCTAAATCAGCTGTGTTTATTTCATAGACATTGGCTAATATTTTGGTCACAGGTTGGTTGTATACTTGACATTCAGGTTGATCTGCTAAATCAAATGCTTGCTGTAGTTGCTGTCCATTGCAGTATTGAATAGGAAGTACAAATTCTAAAGTGATGTTAGCACCAGTTGTGAATTGGTTTGCCATTGTCAATGGTAGTAGCATAAATATGATCATGATTATTATTAGAGGTATTATCTCTCTAATTGGAAATAACCTTGATGGTTTTCTTCTATTTTCTGTACCAACATGATTAACTGTCTCATCTCTTGCTTGGTTATTAGCCAATCTTAATCTTGTTGCATGATAATATTTTCTTTTGCCATCTTCCAATTCCACTTCATACAAACATTTGGTTGCATCTGCAGCTGTTATCTTATATGGTCCATTCCATTTAAAGCTTGGTATCCTTTCCATACCTCTGTGAATATCTTCTCTCCTAATATGTACCCAATCATCAATACTATAGGTTGGAGGTTTTCTGGTCAGGGTTTTGTTAATTCTATCCCTGTATTCCTTCTTCTTTATTACTGATTTACATAATGCAGTTGTCCTTAATTTGTCCATGTCTTGCTTTCTATCAAATAAGAATTTGGTTGTTGGCTCAATTCTTGGAATTGTTAGCAATGTATCCAACATGTTTCGATTTCTAAGTCCATAAAGTAATTCATGAGGGGTTTTTCCTGTACTTCCAACTGGAATTTGGTTGAGGCAGCTTTAAATAATTGGTAACTGCTTCACCCAATTAGTATACCCTTCTATTACCAGTAACTTATGTAGTGCTCTTCTTACTTCCAAGTTTCTTCTTTCTACTATGCCATTGCTTTGGCTATGAAAGGCTGTAGTTTTGATTTTCCTTACACCCAGGGATGTGACAAGCTCAACAAATGTCTCACTTAGGAAGTTTCTTCCTTGATCAGTTAACACTTCCTCTGGTAAACCAAAATTAGGAAAATAGTCATAAAACAAGTGTTTTAGTATCTCTTCTGAAGTTTGTCCCTTAAGAGGATACAGGTTTGTAAATCTTGGCATGTGATCTACAATAACCAAAATGTGCTTGAAAGTATTATGTCCATTAAGAGGTCCAATAATATCCATGTCAATTCTTTGTAGAGGTTCAACAGGATGTGGTGTTTCTATCAATTCATGCCTATGGCTTGGTGCTCTTAGTTGTTCACATACTTCACACTGATGTAGATGATTTTTAATATTAGTTTTCAATTTTGGGTGCCAGAATGCATATTCCCAAGTTTGTATAGTGGTATCAATGCCATAATGTCTGAATAAGGGATGCCCATGCATCTGCTCAAATAGCTTACCAAGTCATCTCTTATCAGCATCTTTTCCAAATGATCAGCATATTCACCCATTTCTGCATTTGAAATTTCTAAACCTTCTAATTTATCTACTACTTTCATCAGTTCCAAATCTTTAGCTTGTTCTTGTGGAAAATTCATTGTGATTTCAGCAGCTTCATTTTCATTGCCATTCTCATTTTCATCATTACTATCTATATCCTCAAACTCTTCTGCATCTAGGAAATTACATGAAATTATGTCTTTTCTTTGCATAAGTTGTGTTGCAGACTCTTCAGCCTTCTCTTCCAATAACTCCTTCTTCAATAAATCTTTAAAGCTTATTTGGGGTTTTCCTTCACCAATTCTGGATATCCAGTCAGCTCTGTTGTTCCTACCAGGTATGTATATTATCTCAAATTCCATATCCATAAGTGCCATTACCCATTTTACTGTACACAAATTAAGTTTTCTTTGAACAAATGTTTGAACCAAACTTTGGTGGTCAGTATATAAGAAGAACTTCTTGTATCTTAGGTAATGTGAAAACTTCTGTGTTGCCCAATAAACAGCAAAAGCTTCTTTTTGATATGCAGCATACTTGAGCTGTGAATTGATAAGTAATTTTGATGCAAATGAAACTGGTCTCTTGGTTTTCTTTCCATCAGCTCCAACAGTTTCTTGCTCTAAGATAGCTCCAACTGCAAAGTCAGATGCATCAGTGGTAAGGTAGAAAGGTTTGTTATAATCAGGTAGCTGTAGGATTGGAGGTGTTATCATCCCTCTCTTGAGGGTATCAAAGGCTTCTTCTGCTTCCTTAGTCCAGTTGAGTTTGCTGTTTTTACCATGTTCCTTTATCAAATTTTGTAGAGGTTTGGTAATTCTTGCAAAGTCTTTTATAAACCTTCTATAATATCCACAAAACACAACAAAACTGAGTAATGTATTTGCAAATACAGGTTTGTTTGCTTCCTTGATCCTAGCAATTTTCTCTGCATCAGTAGCAATTCCATCTTTACTTATTCTGTGTCCAAGGAATTGAATTGATTCCTGAAGAAAGTTACATTTGCTCAGCTTGATTCTAAAATCTTTTCTCTTGATTTGTTCCAGCACTTTTGTCAAAGCTACTTTATGCTCCTCTAGAGTGTTGGTAAATATGATAATATCATCCATATAATTGAGGCAGAATTTATCCATTCCATTTAAAGCAAATGTTGCCATAACATAGCTGAAGTGAGGTGGGGCATTTGCTAACCTAAATGGCATTCTATTAAACTCAAAGAGGCCAAATGGTGTTATAAATGCTGTTTTCTCTCTATCTTCTTCTTTAATTTTGATGTGGTGATAAGCACTTGTGAGGTTGAGTACAGAGAAATATTTATTTTCTCCTAGCTGATCAAATAAATCTTCTTGATGAGGGAGTGGATACCTATTTTTCTTAGTCTGTTTGTTGAGTTTTCTATAATCAATACAAAGTCTTTGCATTCCTTCTTTCTTTTGTACAAACAGAATAGGAGATGCCCATTCACTTTTACTTATTCTAATAATTCCACTGTTCAGTAAGTCATTAACTTGCTTTTTACATTCATCCATTTTCACTGGATGTAATCTGTATGGTCTTAGCTTGAATGGGGTGGCTTCTTCACAAAGATCAATTGAGAGAGGTGGTACATCAGGTGTGCCAATATCTGTTTCATCTTTAGCCATAATCTCTTCAAATTCTTCAACAATAGATTCTTCAACTTTCTTCTTTCTTTTTCAATTCTGGTTAATTCCACTGCCTTGTCTGAATTCTTTTCATTTCTGATCATTCTAACAGCAAATTTCTTCTTGCTTCTTTTTTTCTTCTTTTCTTCTGTTCTTCCTCCAGCTCCATGAAAAGATTTCACATGTAATTCTTCTTTTGCATCTTTACCATTCTGTATGAAAAAGGGGAGGGATGCAGTTTTTGTTGCAAAGTCCAATCTTGCACCATTTTTTGTCAGAAAATCACATCCAAGTAGAATTGACAAATCCAGATCCTTTACTACAATTAATTCCTGTTCCAGAATCCTACCAGCAAACTGAATATTCAATTTACAGTGTCCAAGTGTGTTTAGTCTTGTGCCATCAGCTGTTGTAAAACATAGTGACCCAGGGGGTAATTCCATCTGTATCTTATCACCTAACAGCTGTATTTCCTTTTCTGTAATGAAGGATATGAGAGTACCTGAATCACACAGAGCCAAAGTTTCTCTCCCTTTTGGATTCACAAATCTAATCATGAAGTCATTTCTTCCCTTAACTTGAGAAGTACATCGAAAATGGTACTTTGTTTCTTGTCCCACATGATATATTGCAACTGTTCCAGCTGTATTTTCGCCATCTGATGGTTTGTCAGGTTTCTCAAAACTGATTCTGTGGAGGGTTGACTTTGATTCAGCTCTCCTGTTTCCATGATGGTTTCACCATATCTTGGATTGTAACCTCTATTCTCTGGATTACTGTGTCTGTGTTGTGGAGGATTATAAGTCTTCCAATCATTTTTCTTCCAATATTGTTCCTCTTTTTCCTCTATTCATAGAGTACTAAGATATGCTTCAGCTTCTTTTGCCAAATTTAGATACTGTTTTGCATTGTCAATATTCCTGTGTTGTTCCACATGGTTGACTATATCAGCTCTCAGGCCAGATCTCAAGGTGTTTAATAACTGTATTTCTCTTATCCTTTCAATCACAGCAGGCTGATCATTTGCATTTCCAGGCAAGAATTTCTCAAAAAGATCACTTGCTCTCCCAGCAAAACTTGTTACAGTTTCACCAGTTAATTGCTTTAACCTTTCAACATCTCTTTTATAGATAATAGGGGGAGGGTTAAACTCAAAGTCTAAAGCTCCCCATATATCTTTTTCTGATGCTTCAGGAGGAAGTCTTTCAACAAACAGTCTAGCTTTATCTACAGTGTACTTTCTTAACATTTGTATTCTTTTTGCTTCAGTATTCCATGAACTTATTTCTGCAGCTGTTCTGAAATTCCTTTTAAAATTCCAGGTGTCCTCTCTTCCAGAATATGGTTTCAACAATGTAGTATTTGGTCTTTCACCAGCATCCAAAAGTAAATTTGCCATGGTATGTTCCAATTCAGTGATTCTCATTATGAGCTGTTCTGTTGTCCTCTGTCCCCTATTCCTTGCTTGAGACATTGACTCACTTGAACTACCAGATTGCAATTTGAGGCTACTTGAACTTCCATACATAGAAGAGTTTTCAGGAAGAGTTAATGAACCAGACTGCACATGTTTTGCAATGAAGGATTCACCATCAACAGCTCCACCCAAATTCTTTATTTTCTCCATATATTCTTCCAATTTCAGCATATACTCACTTCTACCATATAGTAAGTATCATTTATAAAATATCTATAAATTATAGTTCATAAGTGTACAATCAGGATACAACAAAATACAAAATATTAGGAAAAATTTCAAGCTCTGTGCTATAATTTTAAAACAGCTAAACTAATCACATTGATACTTTCCAATAATCTTAGTGAATTAGTAAACTTTCACTGTGTAAACTTTCATTCGATTCTGTCAAGCCATTTCAAATTTATTTTGGTGTAAGCAACCACATGTCATGTCCACACATTCCATTCAATGAAATATCATTGCATTTTTGGTGCATGAGAAGGTCTCTCAAATGAAAATTTATATACAGTTAAAGGGCTATTTTGGGGATGAAACTCTGAGTGAATGTTCTATAAGAAGGTGGGTATCTGGGGGTCAACAGAAAATGTCCACAAATGAGAAATTTCAAAACAAAAATTTGGATTGAGAAATGGTTAGGCAGAAGAAAACAGCCACTGATTTGTTCTTAGGAGGGTCTCCTCTAAGGGTTAGGGCTAATGCAAAAGGTTAGGTACTGCTAAAGGCTGGGTTAGGGTTAGGGTAAAACCACTCATTTGTGGACATTTTCTGTTGCATCTTTAAAAAAATAAGTATACTATAAATCTTTTAATTAAATTTTTAATAATAACTTTTTGGATGACAAAATGGCTATGTGAATTATCTAGAAATCTCTTTTTATAGATCACCTTGCTTTTGTCATCAATAAATTTCTGAATATGATAATTTTACAACCTGAATTAATGAATGTATGAACAAATGAATTGTGTACCTGAAATGATTTTAGGCCAAGTTTGTTGTCAAGTAAATTATTGAATTCTTCTGCTAGTTTAAAAATATCACAGTTTAATGAAGAAATAGTTAAGGAAAGCAAAATAACAATTTCCAGAAGTCTTATTTTCATTCTGAAATATCAAGGAAATATTTAATAAATGATTTTGAATTGTAAACACCTGCAATCTATTTTGTTGATAAAACATTTGATGATATAGCATTATACCTGAGAAAGTTAGAGAGTTTACTTACATTTTGAACACTTTGTATGATAAAAATGTCTGCACAACTTGCATCTGAATTTTCTTTGAGTCCAATGAAATCTTAATCCACACTTCCAACAGTTTTTCAAATTCATGTTGTAATTTCTATTGAAGCTTCTATGATAAATGAAGAAAAGAAATATGCTTTCTACTTTTTCTCAAAACAGGAAAAGGAAATTGTAAAACAATGTAAAATATACTTCAGAAATAAGGAAAACTGGTATCCATTATTCTGGAAATATTTTGAATTTTATAATAATTATTTTACATATCTCGAATTACTATATTATATTACTTATTATATTTTTTATTAATTTTAAAATTGATTTGCTTTTTCTTATTTATTGTATTTAATTCATAATTAACTCAAAAAGTCATAAAATGGGCCAAAATGTCCTGGGCCAAAATGTCCCAAATGGGCCAAAATGTCCAAAAGTGGGCTGAACTGTCCTGGGCCGAAATGTCACTGCACCTTTGTGACCATATATAACAGCCAAAGAACACAATGAAAATGATGTTCAATTGCTTCAAATGGAGTAGAATCAACTTTCAACAATAATCCCACCAGAATTTCCCATTTCTCAGTCTAATATGTCCCATGTTCTTTGTTCCTTTTTAAAATATGATTTTAAAGAGTTTAGTAATTGTTTTTTTTTATTTTTCTCTTTCAGAGCAGCTACTAAACTAATGTGTGGAGATGCATTGGTCATTGGAGGCTATATAAATATATCGTATGTTTTTAGATTACAATCAGTAAATGATAGTTTTTTCATGTATAATTGAAGTAGTTGTTTTTTCCTGTGTTGCCTACCTCAGCATATTCAAAGTTGAGTGTAATATCTGTTTTATTTATATTCCCTAATCCTAACTCGGAGCCCCTGTAGCAATAAATTCAATCAAATTTTCAAACTGCCGATTTCCTAACAGATACATTCGCAGCCAACCACATTTTTCTTTTATTCTAGCCCTGCACCAGGCAGATATTATTTGCTATTTCTTATTCATATGATTCACACTTACCTAATTAAATAAACACAAAAAGAGAGGTTTATTTATCTAGAGCTTTGCTTTCTGATTGCAAAAAATTCAACTCATTGTGGTTATTGTTTCTATAAATGTCAACAGGGTCAACAGAAAATGTCCACAAATGAGAAAATTCAAGACAAAAATTTGGATTGAGAAATGGTTAGGCAGAAGAAAACAGCAACTGATTTGTACTTAGGAGGGTCTCCTCTAAGGGTTAGAGCTAATGGAAAAGGTTTGGTACAGCTAAGGGCTGGGTTAGGGTAAAAGCACTGATTTGTGGACATTTTCTGTCATATCCAATTTCAACAATAATCAAGTATTTTTTTCTTTTTATCACAAAAGTATTTTGCTTATAAGACTATACTTTCTTTCAATTTGTATAGACTTGCTTATGCATTGGAAAGTAGAAAGTGACATTTTCTATCAAAAATTGTCTATAAAATATTTTCTTCTCATAGAGATTTGAAGGGATACAACAGAAAATGTCCCCAAATGCATTGTTTAACCCTAACCCTAACCTAGCCCTTGTCTCTCTCTAACCTTTTTGATTACCCCTAACCCTTAGATGGAACCACCCTAACTACAAATCAAAAGGTACTTTACTCCTGATAACTATTTTTCAATCCAAAATCTTGCTTTCCAAAATCTCACTTGGGGACATTTTCTGTCAGCCCCGATTTGAAGATTCTACTGCCCCACCAGTGACAGATCAGCCTTCTTCAACAACAACTTATTCAACCTTTTATATGGAACAGACGAATCTTCATTCTACTCCTAACCCTGAGTCTGTTCCTATTCCTGATCCTGATCTTGATCCTAATCATTTGATAGATCATAAACCAGCTAATAGATATTCTGATTGGTCATGTACATTTGTTATAGCAGCCATGGTGTGTTCTATGGCCATTTTTTTATTGTTACAATGTCACTTCAGGCCATAAGCATCAGTAAGAAATGATTAATTGCTAAACAAAAACAGGTATGGAAAAAGATGTCAGTTTTTTTCAATTTTTAGCATAACCTTAACCCAACAGCTCAGCTAAGAAGATCGTTTCCATTTTGTGATTGCAATAATCTTGTGCAATTATCTAGAGATGTTTCTAACTGGAAGGAAATATAAGAATTTAGCAGGAAAGGATTTCTGACTGGTTAAAAAGACTTGAATATTTACGATATAATAGACATTTATTATCTTGAGATGTTTCTTAAAGAGTAATGCCATTGATTGGAAGTTTTTAATAGAATTTATTAATTGTTTTGCTAATGAGATTAAAATAATTTTTGTGTTTTTTTTGTTTATAGCTAATTTGTGTCATTTAAAAACAACTCTGTTCAAATTTAACAATATCATATTTATATTTTGAATAGATATTACTTGAATACCAATTTGAATTTATATTGTGAGCTAAAAGAAAAAAATTTTGAGAAGAGAAACTAAAAGAAAAAAAAGCTCTTTTCACTGTGTCATTTTGCTTTAAATTTTTCCTTACATTTCTCTTCTTGGAGCACTTTTTGAAACTATCTTATATCATTTTGTTACAGAAGCACAATTTGAAAAAGAAAATATAATTAAAAATGCAATTTGAACAAGATTTATTGATAAAGAATTGTATAAATCATTGAGTTGGTAAATCTTACTAACTGAAATTAGGCCTAGAAAATGAAAAATATATAAAATAGCTATAGTTTGAATAGCAATAATAAAAAACATATTTAAATTAAAAATATGAAGTGAAAAACATGTTTTTAAAGAAATCTAATAAAGCATTTTTGAGGTTAGGGTTAGTATACAATACTGCAGTTTGTAGCATTGATATTCACTCATGAAACACACTTTATTGGAACAATACTCAAGTTTGTAATTAAGGAAAAATATAGTTTTAACTTGATTGGATGAATTATAAGCTAATTTACAATCAGTTTCGCTAAATTTTCTCCAATAATTCAACATTGATAAAATTCTATTGAAAGTAATTTTTTTTTATTTATTGCTTATAACATTAAACTTTAAGGAATTAAAAATGGGGAATAAGAAAATGGAGCAAGAAGGGTCATATAATTTAATTTAAAAGATATTTGTAAAACTGACACACATTCAAGTGGAAGAAGATTAGCAGAAACAGTTCTGTTGAAACACCAAGAACAAACTGACTCTCTGCCAAATATTGACTATTTGAAAAGAGTTGCAAATTTTACCAGACAGAAACTTAGGCCTAATGAACCAAAAGAAGTGGACTTTGATTTAAATAAGAATTTCATTCCTGATGATTTCTTAAAAGATGACATTTATGAAAACAACAATAGAATCTTGATTTTTGCCACAAATCATCAGCTTGATTTACTTGGTAAATCAAATCATTGGTTTATAGATGGAACATTCAAGATTGTGAAAGATCCATTCTATCAACTAATATCTATTCATAGCTATGTGAAAAAGAATGGTGCAATGAAACATGTTCCCCCGGCTTTCATTTTTATATCATCAAAGCAAAAAAAATATTATAAAAAGGCATTCAAGGTATACATTTTAATAGTTCATTAACAATTTTTCTGATACCCAATTCACACTTCAGAGCATCAGAAACTTGACCTCAATATCACAGCCTGAGAAAATAACAATGGATTTTGAGATGAGTTTGTGGAAAGCTGTCTCTAAGATCTATCCAGAATCAGAAATTCATGGTTGTGTTTTCCACTTCACCCAGGCAATCTATAGTGTTACTCAAAGATATTGTTGCTCCAAAAACACCAAAGAATTTTATTGGTAAAAATTACACAAGAAATTAGAGAGGGAAGTTAAAGTAAATCAGTACAAGTTGAAACATTATCAACTAGTAATTGTATATTTCTATTTAACAAGCAAAAATGAAAATTGGCTATACTCATTTACAGTTTTTGGCTATGAGTGCTGTCATCTTTGGGATTAAATGGTTGTTTAGCCCACTCCTCTCACTTATAAAATGCATATATATTATATTTCTAATCTTTCTTTTTAAAATACATGACAAAAAGAACTTAATATTCTAAAATACTTTTACATCAAAAGGCAATATTTATATCTTGAAAAATATATTTAAAGATTCAATAACCTTGTATATTGTTCTTGTTATAAAACATATTGGTTGTGATATTACTACCATAAGTAGAATTTGACTTTTTTCTTTCCAAACTATTTTAGGAATATCAATACTTTAATTCGATAGGCCTATTTATCGAGATGAGTAAGCATCATGTATGTTCAGAAAATTAACCCTAAAGAAAAGAAGTGTCACTTTTAAAAAGTTTTAAAATTGTGAACCTATCAGAAGCTACAAGAATTTCTATTTAAGATAATTTTCAAATATGAAATTTTGCAATTGTAATTAACAACCTATGCTCCGGAGATTTTAATGCAAGACTAAACAAGCTGAAAAACCATGTACTAACAAACAATCAGTTGTTTATTGAGCTCCTTACAGAAATTGTGTATTCTTGTAATAGGCCTAAACATAATATTGGACATTACGGTTATACTTCAACATTTCATTGCAGATTTGATAATAATATAAGATTTTTGTTCAAATATTGTTTGCAATTTATAAAATCTTACAATTTTAATATCTGTTGGAGTTTTAAATGTGAAAAAAAGTTCTACAACAACATTTTCAATGTTATCATTCTATTTTTTAAATACAACTAATGGATGAAAAGCTTCAGTTTCAAATTTACCATTTTCACTAATTAGGTGAATTTTTTATCAGTCACTCAAAGAGCATTGTTTTTTACCAAATGGAAATATTTTTAGTCCATCTGAATAAAGAAGGAAAAAGAAAAAAATGATTAGTAGTTAATGTTATGCTATTGTATATTTAGAGGTCACACTGAAAGGTAACCTTGACATTAGATCCTACATTCTATCTTGTAGTTTGATCCTTATCAACATTTTGTTATACCTATGTCAGTAATTTGAAACTGATTGATGACATCTGTCTCAGAGTTGCTCAATAGAATCTTCTTGAAGATGTTCGATGCGTTTAAACTGACTTCAGCTAAAGTATTGATACCATATACTCTACCAGATCCAAAATATACTTTTTCTGTGAAAGTTTCCAACCAAAATTCACTCCATTTTTTACATCTGACTAATGAACTTTCTAAATGAAATTTTTCAGTTCTTTCTGTTGGTTTATAGTTTGTAAACATAAGATAATTTTCATCATCTTCTATAACATTCATTTGAATTTGAAATTGCTTTGAATTGATTTACAATTTTCAGTTTGATTTAAGTTTCCTTGTCCATAAACTTTGAATTTTATAGCTATAAAATTATTATGAAATTCTTTTGGTATATAAAAGATAACAGGAGAAATTTCTGGAATTGAATAAACACATTGAGTATTTCCTGGAAAAAAAAATAATTCAATGTTCAATTTGTTTAATTGAGAAACGTTGATGTATTGATCAGTACATGATACACTACTATGGCAAATTGCATTTCAACTTTCAGATAAAGTCCAATCAATTGCCATCTGGCATTCCTTGCCAGGAAGAGCAGATGAATGATTGCAAGTGGCTCCAGAATCCAGTTTGGCAACATTATCGTACTCTTCATATTTATTGGATGATGTGTCTACATTTAACAATTGTGAACAAAAAAATCTCCATCTGTTATGGTAAAAGAAAATTAATAATAAAAAAACTAAAATGCTCTACTCTACCAAATAATTTGATACATGTGATTCTTGAATTATCTCTTGTTCTTTTGGCTGGTTAGTAACAATTGTTGTAGTAATTATACTATCCGGTTTTTGATCAACAGTAGAAATTTCCAACTGTTCCATACTTTTTCTGTTCATATTAGAAGTTTTGTTCTCAAATCACCTGGGAGGAAAATGTGTAGAAAGCTGTACTGATATAGAAGACAATTTGGGAAGAAGAAGAACAAGTAGAAGATGAGAAATAAAATGTTACCAACTCAACTTTCAGTCTGTTGGGAGTGCAGGTTAACTTATGCAATGAATCTTTACTATCTATAGAAAAAATTACTTCCCCGTTCGTAAGAAATAGCAGTATATTAAAAGTTTATCTTATCTTATATAAATATAATATTTGAAATTGAATTTCTCAATATGGCAAAAACAAATTTGATATTTGAAGATAGTGAACTTCCAGTTGGGAGTTTTCAGTAAAGACTGAATTGACGCGCCCAGCTGACTCCCCAACAGTTAATGCTCCTTCCCTCCTATTGTGATAAGTCAGCATGTAAATTGATTGACATGCATAAACTGCTATAAAAGTATGAAATCATTTGTTTGAAGATACATTTATCTGTATTAATCAGAAACAATTCACCAATTATCAAATTTAAACAAAATTTCAAGTGGATAGCAAGATTCATCACATGTCTGTAAGGCAATATTGCACAATTTTATTGATGTTAGAAATGTCATTGTATGTAAGATTGTCTTTTTTATCATTGAAGATAAACTAGATTCTACTCCTTTCTCTGACTAATCATCCCTTTTTGTTTTAGATTGAAGATATATAGATTAATGAAAAACTACAAAAACTTATTTAAGGTACAGTAACTATGCATTTCAACTTTAGTAATCTAATAACGTAAATTAACAGTGTACACTTACGAACTATAGTTTGTAGATATTTTATAAATGATACTTACTATATGGTAGAAGTGTTGAAGTAGATGTTGCCTCTAGGGTAGATGGTACAGAACTGCCAGAATCAACCCCTTTTATAGGCAAAGGATAAGATGTTACATAACAAACATGTTGACAACAACAACAAGTGTTTATTTACATAAATATGATATAATCTTTTCAATTGTGATGATGCTATCATCATCAAACTTTGTTGTTTGTCCTTGTTTTGTTTATATAATAGGAAGCCAAATGAATTAGAAATTTTGAGAAAACATCAAAACAATAATTTTCCATTTATTAATGTTTGGGATCAGAATTTCCAAACACATTGAAAGTAGATGGATAATCAAAGAATTAAGTGAGTAACTAATAAACTACATAATATTAGTAAAAGTAACTGTAACCCTAAACCTAATATTGTATATATGTACACTTCCTGAGTTATATCTCTATTTAAAACAACATAATTTAAACCAACTAAAATACTAAAAACCAATTACAGGAAGAGGAATGAAACTGTTCTGGCATTCATCTCTCCCATTGATGTAATTTCAGTAGAAATTAATAAACAGAACACCAGTATTTCATCCAAAGAATTTGTATTGAGTAAATGAGTTTCTAGTTCTAAACATGCAGGTTTAAACAACCAGCTAACAGAACTGAACTGGCAAGCTGGGGAAATGCATTTCCTTTTATACATTATCTTTAAATTAGTTTGTCATCTCTAATATCTAAAAAAAATTAAGTTTCTCAGTTTACATTAGCTATTTTAAAAAAAGGCGAACAAATTTTCCCAGGGACGAATTTTCTCTCACCTGTCACTACTGCTTTTTAAGGATCTGGATAATTTCACCTCAATTATATCAATACTATCAAGATTGAAGATGAGATAAATGGCCTTTAATAATAGAAAATCTGCAATATTTTATAAGAAAAGCTAGACCAACTGCAGTATCAATATTCCACTGCCTGGCCAATGTATATAATTGCAAGATAGTGTTAGGGATTTTTTTGACTGTCAAAAAAGGGAAACAGAATCCTCATATTTCAAGAGTCCCAATTGATTTCTGGAGGAGTCAAAGAAAAAATACACCAAAAATGACATTTAAAGAAAATTCTATTAGAAATATTTGTTTACTTTGAACTTTTTTCCTACTGTGGTTTTGCCCCCTCTCAGTAATTTTTAATCTGGTTTTCTTCTAATAAGTTATTAAAAAAGTAAGAGGTTTGGGAAATCTATTAAACCCACCAGCACTTTTCTTTTGCCATGAAAAGATGAGAAGATTTCTATTGGAATAATGTTGTTTTTTCTCTTACAAATTTGTACATACAAGACAACTTCTACTTTATAGGTTGTAGAGTAAAAACAAAATTTATTAACTGATGCAATTAATTATTATTATTAAAGTAAAATATAACAAATCGTCAACTATAAGTATTTATATTCAAGCTATTATTGAATCATTCAACATCACTATTTGCCCTGAGAGGAGATTCATACGTAGACCAAGAGAACTATGTCTACAGACTATCTTCAATCCAAGTGGTCTCAATATATGTAATTAGGTCTTCCAATTCCTGAATTGCTTTCAACTGTTCTTTTTGTGAAATTCTTTTGGAATGATATCAGTAGGTAAGAATGGTAAAGCCAATAGCTGTTTCATTTCAATCCATTGTCCAGTATATATTCAGATTATAAAAATATTTACAAAGAAATGAAATTTTATGTCAAACTATGAACAAATGAAATAAAATATGCATCAGGGTTAGCACACAATTTTACACAATTGAAAAGTTTAAATGTTGTTCCATTTTATATATCATTCTTCATGTGGAAATGAGGTTGGATATATTTATGCAGACAGTTTCTGTCATAAGATGTAAAAAATTTGATAACATATGTTTTCAAGCATTCAATATGAAAACTTGGAACTGGTCCAAAACTCAAGTTTGACCTTTGGTAACATTAACAAGTTGTAGTTAGGATAATGTAAGAGGAGAGCATTGCCAAACATTTTAATATTCAGATTTTTTAATTCAATTTTATTCTCAACTAATCAAAATCATGACAATTCTTTTGAAAATGTTTTCTTTTGTTAAAAATATCACTTATAAGGATAATATGAGCAATTTTAGGGTATTTCATTATGAACTCAATATGCTTAGTGTTTGTAGACAAATCCAGTTTATCTTATTTAATAAATGTCACTTTAAATAATAAACATGTTTTTTCCATCGAAGAAGAGGAGATGGTTTTAACGGAATGTTTGATCATCATTTAAAGAAGATAGCATAATGTACTCAAAACCAATAGTTTCTTTTAATCATGTTGAAGGATGCGACAGAAAACATCCACAAATCAGTGCTTTTACCCTAACCCAGCCCTTAGCTGTACCTAACCTTTTCCATTACCCCTAATCCTTAAAGGAGACCCTGCTAACTACAAATCAGTTGCTGTTATCTTCTGCCTAATCATTTCTCAATCCAAATTTTTGTCTTGAAATTTCTCATTTGTGGACGTTTTCTGTCGCCCCCGCTTTTCATTGTATTACTAAATATAGAAAATACTGAAAGTGCTCAAAATGTAACTGGTACATTACCTTTCAAACAAGGGATCAACAGAAAACGGCCCCAAGAAGGATATTTGAAGGCAGCATTTTGGGTTAAGAAATGGTTAGGAGGAAGAAAGCATTTATTGATTTGTAGTGAAGGGGGTCCCATCTAAGGGTTAGGAGTAATGAAAAAGGGTTAGGGATACATTAGGGATGGTTTAGGGTTGGGGTAAAACCATGCTTTTGGGGCCGTTTTCTGTCGAATCCTTCAAACAACTATATACAACACTATTTAACACAAAAAATATTCTGTTGTGGTTGCCTTTTATTGAAAAATTCTGTTCTAGTCAAAATAAATATGCTGATATGAATTATTTTTTAATGAATGAGATAATAAATTATAGTGATTGTTAAAAATATGATTATCATATGCCAGAATTTGAAAATTATCATTTAAATATTTCGAAATATATTATCAATGTACTTAGTTGTATTGTAATTGTAGGAATTTCTGCTTCCTCAGAACAGTATTCGTCCTTTCCAATCATTTATCAATTTACCAAAGTACTGGTCCAATTAGAACCTTTCAAGTTCGTCCACAAATAGTCTTAACAAATGTAATTTTGGTAGAAATAATTCAACAAAATACCAGTATTTCGTCCAAAGAATATGTATTGAGTAAATGAGTTTCTAGTTCTAAACAAGTAAGTTTAAACAACCAGTTAATGGTTAAAGAACTGAAGTGACAAGCTGGGGAAATGCATTTCCTTTTATACATTTCCAAAGCTTGGGTTCAAGTGGTCAAAGGATTACAAAGTTGAAATCTGACGGTAAAAGCTTAAGTGGCATTTCATTAAAGTAATTTTCATATTAGTGAATAAATTTGTATATTGTTCAAATTGTAATATTAAAGTTCAGTTTGCAAATACCAATATTTGTCTATAATTTAATAAAACATGTTGCTGCGCATTGTATATGCACAGCCCTACACAAAAGTAGGTCAAGAATGCTTATCTCTATCAGTGCTGTCAACATTTGATTTTCAGCTGACTGATTTGATTGTTTCTTCTCTTTTAACAAAGGAAGAAAATGAAAATATCAAATATAAAAATAAGATAGATTTTATATATTATTCATTAAATGTTTTAGATGTCAACTGTATGCAGCAACCATTGAACTAAAAATGATTCTAAATAGGAAGTGTGCCCAGGCCTACCAAGAAGACCCATCACGTGACTATGGGCTTTTGTTGTATTCTATTCACAATGCTATTAATGAAAGTATGAGAAAAACTGGAAATTCTGATTTAAAAAATTTTTCTACCATAAAAAGTTTAAGGTGCTCCAGAGACAGTATCTTTACTGATTATGTTGTTCTTTTTCAATCAAAAGAGACACTATTAAAAAATCCAAAAAAGTCATTTGATGGCACAGACAAAGTTCCATTAGGTCTATCCTGTGGAAAGAAATTTGGTAGATTAAACAATCTGATTATTGGTGATCAAAAAATAAATATTGAAATGTTCCATTGCAGATTCAGTTCAATTCTTATAATTCTTTTTTGTTATTATATTCAATGCAAAAATTCATATTCTTTGTGTTTGAAAAATGGCTGTTTTATTAGCCAAAAATGATAACAAAGTTTTTCCTTCTAATAGATTCTCTACTTTTTCATATTGGGTTGTAAATATTTTATAAAAAGCAGTAGGTAGATCATTTAATTGAATGAATTTGTGTCTTATTTGTGTCAAACTCTAATTTTAATTTATTTACTGCTTTCCTTTTGTATTCATTAATTGTTGTTATAATTTCTTTAGTAGCTTTCTGGTTTTTCATTAATATTTTATTCAATTTTTCTTTTAATTTTGCTAACGTTTTCATTGGAAATTTTATACATTTCACATGATTTTCATTCAAACACGAATTCTGCAGGTTTTCCAGATTATGTGTTTGACAATACATAAATGAATCCTTAACATGTTTTTTGCATGGATTTTTTCTAATTTCTTGACTTTCTTTTAAATGTTCAATTTTGGTTTTTTTAGTTGATCAATTTGGCCAAGAGGTATTTTCAACTTTCTACACTTAGGACAGGCTATTTCATAATTATCAATTGGTAGTCTTTTTAAACATTTGAAACAAAAGGTTTGTTGACAAGACAATATTCTAGGATCATTTCCTCTCCAAGAACCCAAACATATTGCACAGTCAAATACATTTTGATTAATAAAATATCTTGTGGTAGCCATCTTTATATTGTGTATGGATTTTTACATTTTTACTTTCAGTCTCATCTACTAAAAACTAACTTTGTTTTTTTTTGGGGAATTTATGATTTACAGCCTTTTTCAATTGCCACCTTTCTTAACCTAATTCAGGTTAATAGACATTTGCTATAATCTTGATAGACTGTATCCAATTGCTGTTGTCTGATTCATTTTAAAAAGTTTGGTTCTATAAAATCTTTGATATTTCTAGTGTACAACTTTGGTTATATTTTACATGCTTGAACTTTATTATTTTATGCAACTTATACATGTACATCTTAAAACCTACACAAGAAAATGCTATAACATTGGCCAAACACTGGTTTGATTAGTCAGCTTGAAGGCTCATCTTTAATTACCAGTTAAGGTTGGCCAAGTTATAATCTAATTAACTTGCCTAGGGTGTGGCCAAGTTATAATTCAATTAACCTTCCTAAATGTTGAACCTTGTAACATCCTGTTACTAAAGATAAATATGAACTACACATTTCGGCAACTGTAAAGTGATGATTGGATGTCAGAGGCAAACCTCAAAGTATATAAATCCTCACTATTCTCATTCTGCGTGCAGCTTCCATCTGGACCCAAGGACCTGGGAAGATAACCTGGAAACAACCTCCACTGGAACCATCCATCTACTCCTCAACATTGGAAGACAGTTTGGTAATTTGGCAACCTGCTATTACAAACTATCTACTCTGCTATTGAACTCTCATATTGTTACTTGCTTAAGTATTACTATTGCGAATAAAGCATTTTAATTTAAACGTTTGTTTAAAGGTTCAAGTAGAACCAGTATTGTTATAACTTGCAAATGCATAGATTTTGCCAGCAAGAGCAGTACACTAGGAATGTGTTCATTTTAAAGAATTACCAACAAGTTGTTTACATTTCTCATTGACATCCAAGTTTTGCTCTGTTTGTGAAGAAATTGCAAATCTTTGGAACTACACTTTAGAAAAGCTTGAAGTATGTCTTTGCCGAGGCAAGAAGTAAAGTAAAAGCTAAATTCATCAAGATACTTCAAATTTATCCTATTTCTTAACATTGAAAACACTATACATAGAGCATCAATTATTACTTAGCCTGAAAATATATGACCAATTAGGGATCAATGTATTGAGTTGGACATTCATGCATTGGTTTAAAATCAAAGATTGATTTAAAGACATCTTTATCAATATTTTTTAAATGTAGGTTCTCTTGATGAGATAAAAAGCAAATAAACATAGGAAGGTATTGTTTTGGAGGATCTTTGAATAAACTAAATAGAGTAGCATGTTAAACATGGCTTGTAAGGTCCATTGAGGGTTTTATTAGTGTATACCTGCAAATAATTTTTTACTATAATTAATTTGCATCTCAATTTCATATTGCGAAGCAACTCTGTTGAAATTGGCAAATAATATGTAAAAATTAAAGTTTTTACAAAACATATCACTAAGAGTAAATAGGACTGCAAATATATCCTATATAAAATCTATGCGTTTGCAAGTTATAACAATACTGGTTCTACTCGAACCTTTAAACAAATGTTTAAATTAAAACGGTTTATTCTCAATAATAATACTTAAGCAAGTAACAATATGAGAGTTCAATAGCAGAGTAGATAGTTTGTAATAGCAGGTTGCCAAATTACCAAAGAGTTTCGTTTTAAATTGAAAGCAATTATAAGGAATATTTGAATGAACTGATGAAATATAAGATTTTGTTATATCATACAAAGAAGGAATAATTCCATAAGTTTTTGATACAAAGAATGTATCGCTTTGTTTGGAAAATTCAGGATATTTTTTCAAATATGTTCTTGAATTCATATCATTTTCACCAACTATTTCCAGTGATAATGCTGTTTATATAGAGAAAGAGAGAGAGAGAGAGAGAGAGAGAAGCATATTATTATGAATCAAAATATTCAAACAACAATAATTCACCTTTACTTGTTGAACAATTGCAAATTTTTGGTATTAATTCATCATATTTTAAATGATCACTAATAATTAACACATCATTTTCATCTATTTCTTGTATAGTTAACCAAGTGTCATTATTTGAATTGTAATTTTTATAAAAATAGGCCAAAGGACATAAAATATGAGCACTTATTTTTGTTTCAACGTGATAACTTTTGAAATTTTCTCTTAGCTGAATGTGATTTTCGTAATTAATGAAGAGATCTATATGAAATGGTCAATAGGGGGATTTTTAAAATTCTTTTCATACTATCTATCTTACATGGTACATTTGATTTAAAACATTTTAAACATAGGCCTATGTCAATTCTTCCTAAATGTAATTTCATTGTACTATTGAACACATCAAAATAAACATAGGGAGATGAAAAATGTTGCATTTTATTAGCAAAAATTATTGAATGAAAATTATCATAACCCATTTCTTTACAAATTTCATTAAAGATTTTAGGAGAAATTTCCCAAGTTGGAAATGAAACTTTTACAAACATTTCCACATTTGAAACAAATGTTTCAACAAATCCAATACTGTATACACTATTGTCTTCTAACACATTTAAAATAGTCATTATTGGAAGTGAGGCAAATTTTACTAAAAGTAATATTTTATTAAGCCAAAAAATAGTAAAAAACAAAAAAAATAGGATGAAACAGAAAATTGTCTGCTAAAGATTTTTTATCTAGTACAACTTAAACATATTTCGCAATATAAGTTAAAACAGAAAACTTTACAGACAATTTCTATTGTGAGTCCCTTTTTACAAAAAAAGTGTACCATCCTCATTTCTGCATTCTTTACCAATGATATTATCAATTTCATTCATCCTATTATCTGTTCTCAATAATTTAGAATTTAATATTTTACAATTGAAAATATTTGTAAAATTTTCTTTTAAAACGAAACAATTTTCAAAGGTAACCAACTGCAAAAAATGAACAAAAAAAATGATTTACTAGTATCTAGTAAGGAAAAAAAAATGTTTACTCTTGTTTGTTCTTCAAAAGTCTTTTAGTAAATAACCAACAAACATCTGAACTGTTAAAATTATTTATATTTTGATTATTAAAGACTAATGGTGGAATTATTCCATATGTTTTTGAAATAAAATAATATTTCATTAAATTCTTAAAACTTTTGAAAATTCTTTGAGCAATAAATGTATTTTCAGAATTTAAACCAATAGGTTCAAAATTTAATTCTATGAATAAATGAGAAATTTAACCATTTTTAATTTTTTTTCTGAAAGTTATTCAATAAACACCTTCTAATTGTGAATAATTGCAAATGAGAAAAGGGTTATTATCTATTTGATTGCTGCTGTTGTTGAGTACATAGGAAGAGATTTTGTTGGCAAATATTGTAATAAATACATTCTTTCCATTGAATGTATTATTCAAATAGTTAAAATTCATTAAAATGAATTCTGATTTTCTACATAATTCACTTTTAGATTGATTCGTTTTTGAAATTTTATAAACATGAGAATTATTTTTAAGTAAAAGTTCAAAATTATTAAAGTTATTGTGTGATCTATTAGCAAATATATCTGAATAAATGAAGACAAATCCTTATTATACTTTTTTAAATAAATGTTAATAATAGATTATACATACATATGCTTTTCTGTTTGTAGCATTTTAGACAAACTTGTTAAAAGTCGTCTTCCAAAACTTGTTTAATAAATGTGATTTTACACTTCTCTTGTTTGGGTGGCTTATACCTTAAAATGTCACTAACTGTAGATGATGCCATTCCCAAAGCCCTTGCAGTTTCCCTTACTTTCCCCAATTCTTCATATTTCTGGATTACCAGGTTCCTAACCTCTTTTCCCCATGCCATAATGAAATAAATGAGATAAAAATTAACTAAAGTAGGTAAAATAGATAATAAGTAATCAACTTAACTTGGAAAATTAATTTTGTTGAAAAAAATTTCAGTTTAAGATATCTATTTAAACGCAAAACCGGATGTAATCCGGATGTACGGTTAATTTGGACTTATGGCCAAATAAAAAAAAAAACAATAAAAATTAATAAAAAAATTTGCTAATAATTTTCACAAATATGATAATTTTCTATAATTTTTTTCAGTATTACATAAATATAACTTTTCTTCATGGAAATTTACACACAAAAAAACAATTTAAAACAAAGATAACATTTTTGGGATGTTTTCAAAATTGGCCTATCAAAATTTACAGTGTCCAGGTATTTTAGGCCTTGACTTTATTGCTAGCAAGATATGGCAGAAAGTAAAACATTTTGTAAAATATTCAATAGATTTCATACTATCAAGATAGTTAGAGAAGAGAAAAAATGTCACCTCAAAATTCTCTTCAGTTAATCATATAGCTAGAAAACAGTCAGTTTTTAAATTATTAAGACTGGTTACCTGTCTAATTTAAAAAAACATTAATAGCATAGTGTTTCAGCTAAATTAATTTTAAAATAACAGACTTGAAAGTATATAATATTATTTATAATATTTATTTTATTCTCTATAGAAAATTTTAAAAGGTATAAATTTTGAGAGATATTCAAAAAACAAGTAATTTTATTAATCTCAAAGTAGAGGTCTCTACTTATGCCAAAAGACTTATAATTTAATAATATTATTTAATTTAAAATATTCTATAAGTGTCAGCTTTCTCAGAAACATTAGATCGAATGTATTTCTATGAAATCAAAAAAGAGTAGGGTTTGGCAATGTCATTTGATACATTTTCTATGTATTTTATTAAATTGCATATTCAAAGATATATTGTTTTAAATACTATTCATAAATGTTTAACCTCATTTGTGAACTCTGTCAGTAAGCTGACTATTACAATTTATAGTTTGTTTAATTGAAAATATCAATTTAATTCACATATTTTAAAAAGCTATTTAATTTCATACAGGAAACATGAATTTCATACCGGAAATAATTGGTTTAAAAAATTTAATATCATGAATATGCCTCACAAGTGATTAAAAGCTGTTTATACGTAATATTCTGATTATTATCTGCTAAGTAAAACTAAATTAAAAAATTGTTCTTAGAAAATTTTCCTCAAAATTCTTGTCACTTGTTTGAAACAAAAATTTTAGCATTAATGGTTCTACTCAAACTTTCAAACAAATTAAATACTTAAGCTCTTAACAATGTAAAAGTTCAACAGGACAGTAGTTTGTTTGTAACAGCAGGTTGCCAAATTACCAAACTTGTATCCAATGTTAGAGGAGTAGAAGACTTGTCCCAGCAGGGATTGTTTTGCAGTCAATCCTTTCAGACTAAGGTAAGATATTTGGAAATAATGGATGTTGATTGATGTAATATATATGAAGATAAGAGACAATTTTTTTAGAGTATTGAAAGGTCAAAATGGACTTTTGCTGACTTTCTGAACTCTACAAACTTTGCACATCTGTTTGAAACCATTAGGTAAAATTCATAAATTTGATAATTTAAACATATATAATAGTAAAACTACTGAGTGATTTATGTTATATTTGAAAAGAACTAACTTTCTTCTTCTTATGATTTTTTTTCCAGAAAGTTGTATTTTATATGAGACCATCTCAAAATAGTTCCTTCTTGCTTTTCGAATAGGGGTGAAACTGTACCCATAAAAATATTAGGTTTTTTTAATTTTATTAATACTCAAGAAAAGTATATATAATACTAAGAAAATGATAATAGATTAACACATAACTTTGAAAGATAAAAGAATGGAAAAAGTGAAAAAAAAGACATTTAAAAAAAAGAATATTATGGAGCATAAATATATGATGTTTGAACCAATAATTCATCTGCCAAAAGCCCTCCAAGTCTATAATTTTCCCAAATTTCAAATATTTTTCTTTCTATCTCAATATACTGCTTTTTTTGGTACTTGATAATCTTCTTCTCAGAAATAAGCTTTTCATAGATAATAACCAAATCAGCTTCTCTCTTCAGCTCATCAGGCAGCCAATAAAATGATCCTTTAGGTGGTACTTTAGTATTCATTCTATTGTGCCATCCTTCCACACTGTTATTAGTCCTTATGGATAATCCATATATAGACCAATTCTCTAGTTTCCATATAGAGTTCATAATCCATGTTGCTTCGAAATATTCCAACAGGTCTGCAAATTTTTCTTTTTCTGTAAGTTTAGATTTCAATCTGTAAAATGTTGGAGCAATGATATGAGCAGGCAGAAAAGGTAAAGCCATCAGCTTTCTCATGCCTCTCCAGTCCTCTCCTTTCTCCATATACTTTCCAGAGTATCCAAGAGACTTGAAGGATCATAATTGTAAAAACAAACCTTAGAGGTTAAATTAAATGTTTTACCTGTATTTTTCTATATATTGCTTGTGTAAAATGGAATACACATCCATGAATTTGTGATTCTGGATATATTTTGGATACAGCTCTCCACAGACCCATCTCAAAATCAATTGTTATCTTCTCAGGCTGTGACATGCCAGTCAGGTTTCTGACACTTTGAAGAATGAAACATTCATCTGAAAGTAGTTAAAGAATGAATTTCTCAAAATGATACCTTAAATGCTTTTTTATAACTCTTTCTTTTCTTTGATGTCATAAAAATAAATGCCAATGGCATATGTTTCATTTCACCATCTTTTTTGACATAGCTGTGTATAGATAAGAGCTGATAAAAAGGATCCTTTACCATTTTAAATGTCCTATCAATGAACCAGTGTTTTGACTAACCAAACAAATTAAGTTGATGGCTGCTACCAAAAATAAGAATTCTCTCTTTATTTTCACAGATGTCATTTCTCAAAAAATCATCTGGGATGAAATCTGTATTTAAATAAAAGTCTACTTCTTTTGGTTCACTTGGCCTTAGTTTTTGCCTTGTAAAATTAGCCACTCTTTTCAAATAATCAACATTTGGCAGAGAATCTGTTTCATTTTTGTGTTTTAAAAGAATTGTTTCTGCTAATCTTTTCCCACTGGAACTTGTGTCAGTTTTACAAATATCTTTTAAATCTTTTCTGATTCTGATGTCACTGGTTAGGTGGTTATTTTTACCATGAATATGTTCTAAACTTCCCCTGATGAATGTTTTTCCTTGCTGGCAAATTCTTGCAGGGCATCTTTGTTTTTTGGTCCTCTTACTGCACACCCAAATGATACTTTTTGAAGTTTTAGCTTTTACAGTGAATGAAAATCCATCACTTATCAGAATATCTTTTCCCATTTGACTTCCATCTTTAACTATTTGAAAGTTGTCATGAATAAGTTCCAGCAAGTGTTCAATATTTCCATTGTTCAATATTCCATTGTCATTCACATTTGCATCCATCACACCTTCATTTGCATCTACAACCACATCTTCATATAAATTTTCATCCATTTCATTTCCATTCATGTGACAGTTATCAAAATTGCCACCATCACAAAACTCTGGCTCATTTGAAACTTGGTGACTTTCTCCATCTTCATTTTGAAGATTAGTTGAATTTTGTAATTTTCCATCAACATCACCAGTTTCTACAATTTGATCTTCTGGTCTCTTCATCTGAAGAAGGAATCTGTTTTTTTCACAATCCAGACAAACTGACACCTTAGAATCTGATTGAAATAGCTGAATATTTATAAATGCCATATTGAATATAGAATCATACTTATGACACATTTTTGATGAATAATTTCATTGCAAAGCACACAAGACATTTTCTTCTGTCTTTCATATACAAAAAGCTTACAATTCTTACATTTGACTGTCATGTTTTATGAATAATTCTCTATACCAGACTGAAAATATTAAATGTAATTAGTGAATAAATAAAAAATAATATTATTGAACACATCTATAAAAGAAGAATAATATTTTGATTTGAAATGAGTATTGGAAAGGTATACTTACAATTATTCAAAATGGCTGAAAAATATTTTTCAAATAAATTGGATTTTTTCACAAAATTAAAAAACATGTATTGAAAATATGAATATAACATTAATCTAGATTACAATGCACATGAAATTACCTCTGTTAAATATAAAATGATAATCTTTGCCCAAATATAATTATCAAAAAAAGCTTGACTTTCAAATTAAATTCTTTCCAAAGTGAAAGTTAACTTCAGTTTCATCATTTTTAAAATGGCTGTTAGTTTATATTTCAACAGTGTTTTTATTTTTGTAGGTTCCATTATTATAATTCTAAATAATAAAATTAAAAAAATGTAATATTTTTATGGGTATGGTTTCACCCAGCATGGGCACGGTTTCACTTGGGTATGGTTTCACCTGCTACCTTGCTTTTCTTGCCAAACAAAAATATATAAAAGATATGAAGGCATATGCAGTTTATGTAAGAAGAAATTTCACTTGAAATGTTTAGAAGACTTGATTAGATTTTTTAAACTAATAACTATAAAATAAAACAATCAATAAATTGTAAATATTAATGAGAATAGTCCTTTTTTTGTTGTCTTGCAATCATTTGTATATAAATTAAAATCATAGTCTTAAGTTCATATTTACCAATATACTTATTGTCAATAATTTAATTTAATAAAACTCATATACTCTGCAATTCCATAAAGTTCTTTTAACATTTGCATCAAAAGTGAAGAGACAAGGAAAAAAGAACAACTCTCAATCAACATTTAAACTCTTTTTTTTACAATTGCTCCTCCTTTGATGTCTGATAGTTGGCAGCAAAGATGTTAATTAGAGTGAAAAATGCATATAAACAAATGATTATTAGTTTAGCCGTAGCTTTCATTGTGCACTGCTTGAAAGTCTATTGGAAACTGCATAAAATAAGAGCACTTTCAAGAAATGGTCTTCTGTCTAAATTTAGAATTCAAGCAGCGACCCCTTTTTTCTGCTACTAAATTTTTAGGACTATATATTGTTTTATGAAAGTAATGATAAAAAGAATTGCTTGATAAAAGGAGCTAAAAATTTGCTTTTTAAACCTTGTTGTAGCCTACAAAGATAATAGTGACATTACATAGATGCTTGATGTGAGACTTGTTTTTTAAGAGCTTTTTCAATGCTCCTTTCATTTGTATTATTTTCAAAGTCACAAAAAAGGAGAGAATCACTTTTGGTTTGTAGTGCAATTCAAGCTGAACAAAACAAAGTTTGTTAGCTGTGTTGATGAGGCAATATGAATGTTTAAGAGAGAAAGATGAATGTATGTCACTGTGTGTGTGTGTGTGCATGTCAGATATTTAGGTGGACAATTAAGTTTGAAAGCATTGTAGGTCAACTTGACTTGATATCATGTAAAAATCGTCATGATGTTGAGTCAAATTGAATGATGTATGACCTTACAAAAAGGTGAGTAGTGTCGAGGACCCAGTTAAGGGACACAAAGAGATGGACGAGTATATAAGGAGAAAAAACTTATATATTTAATTGTTCTTGTTTAAATTTCTTATTTCTTGTAAACAACATTTTTTTGGCATTTGTGGAGGTGGCGAGTGTATGAATATACAAAGACATAAATATATGAATGCTGCTTGTCCTCTAACAATTGCTAGCTCAACGCCCACTTATAGAGTATTGAGAACTTCAGTATTGATTACCTTTTTCTGCTTATTGAGAGTTGAAAGACCTATGTTCTGTTAGCTGTGTGTCTTCCAACTAAAATCGTGAGTCAGAGGGTCACAGATGGTATGAACACAGCTCCACAGAAATAGCACTAGAAAGGGAGGCAGCAAGAGAAATGGTCAATCCGCAGGTCATTTGTATTAGTCAGCCTTTTTAGCTTTCTATTAAAAAGAACTTATTTTATTGTTATTCTATTAAACAGTATATTCTTGTATAAAAAATTTTATTGAAGTAAATTTGTTTTTACAACTAAAATCAATAATCAATAAATAATAAAGTTCTTTCTAAAGTACTAAAAGGGATGCGACAGAAAACATCCATAAATTGGTGCTTTTACCCTAACCCTAACCCAGCCCTTAGCTGTACCTAACCTTTTCCATTACCCCTAACCCTTAGAGGAGACCCTCCTAAGTACAAATCAGTTGCTGTTTTCTTCTGCCTAACCATTTCTCATTTGTGGACGTTTTCTGTCGACCCCGGCTATAGTTGCACCATTGTAATTCGTATGAAATAGAAGTCTTTCTAATGTAGCCTTATATATAAAGTCTAAGTATTGATATATCATATAGCCAAGTGCACAGATATCCCACCCTTTTAATACCTTGCTTCAACAAAAGGTCTGGGACTTGTCACAATGACTATATTACCTTCTTTTGTAAATATTGGATGGTTTTCTACTAGAGAAATGACTTACAAAGGTCACCTTTTGACTCTAAACAAACATTGAATCATTGCATAAAGTAAATGACATGTATATAGGCACACCTCAAATTTTGATTTTCATTATGAGGAAAGATTATTATTTATATTTTCTCAGTTTTAAATTATAGATTAAACTTGGAATTGTATATAAATTTCTTTCAAAAAGCATTAAGGTAAGTTTTTACATATTTTTTTTTTATAAAAATCACTATTGATTTATGATTTTTCTTTCTTATTTGGCCAAATGACATGATTATTGGCACATAGCCTTTTGAGCTGAAACTTTCTTCATCTTTGTATGTGCCTACTCTATCTTTCAATGCATTTACTAATCCTATGACCCATTCCAACATACAAATTTGGAAGCAACTCTGGATTCTTCTTTATAAGCTCATAGCAGCACTTCTTAATTTTTTTCCATAATTCAGCCCTTTCAGTTGCTCTTGCTGTATGGCAGCCAGCATTATCTTGCTGGAAGATGTACTTCCTGGCCATTTCAATGTATTAGTAATTCAGGTTGCAAGTAAATATCCTACTTTTTCTTTAATTTTCAAACTACCAGTTTATTTTTCATAGATCAATTAATTATGAGAAAAGTGCAATTATTTGTTATATAAATTTGGCTGATAAGTAGTCATCATTTGAAAATTTTGTGGAAGATACTCAATCAAACTATCTTGGACTGAAATCAGGAATTTGCAGTAAATATATAATTTTGAATGATGTCATTCTGTTAATTTTGAGAAACATTCCCATTCCTTTATAGAGCCTGTTGTCATGCATAGAAGGCTTAAACCATGTGGATCAACTGAAACTGATCTTAGTCATTGTAATACTTATGGATGTTATTCAAATGGACAATGTTATTATGATGGTTCAGACAAAAAATGTCCACAACAGAAAACATCCACAAAATTAAATCAGTGAAAAAAATAGGTGAAAAAGAAAACCTTTTTCTTTGGAAAACTTTATAGAACAGTATTAATTTTATATGTATATGTGCACTTAGAAATATCAACATAATAATATTTAGACTTTAGATATTACAGAACTTTAGAAAGGCTTTTATTTCGTAGCAATTATAATGGGGGAACTATAGTATGACTTTTATTTTGTTGGAATTATAATGGTGGAAGTTTAGAAAAAGTGTTATTTCATAAAAATTATACTTGTGGAGCTTTAGAAAGACTTTTAATTAGTAGAATTAGATTCTAGAACTTTAAAAAGACCTTTATTTCGTAGGAAACAAATTCTTTGACCATAACAGATGGTGCCATTATGGAATTAACAATGGAACAAACAATATAGAAAAAAGGCATGCCAAACTTGTTACGTCTTATTCAAAAACAGATGCAGAAGAGGCAGGCTTGTTTTTGCAGTGCCACATGTTAGCCATAAGTGATGCAATAGTTTTTCATGTCTGTTATATCTGCATTATGAGACTGTTACATTTCAACTTCGTAATCTTTTGACCAAGTGAACCCAAGCTTTGGTAAATGTATAAAAGGAAATACATTTCCCCAGCTTATCAGTTCAGTTTTCTAACCATCAGCTGGTTGTTTAAACTAGCTTGTTTAGAACTAGAAACTCATTTTACTCAATACATGTTCTTTGGATGAAATACTGGTGTTTTGTTGATTCATTTCTACCAAAATTACATTTGTTAGACTATTTGTGGATGAACTTTAAAGGTTCTATTTGTGTAAGTACTTTGACAGATTGGTAAATGATTGGAAGGATGATTACAGTTGCGACGAACCAGAAATTCCTACAATTACAATACAAAGAAGTACAGTAAAATTAGTTATATTTACAAAAAAGTTGACTTTGATAGTTAAGGTTAAGGGACAGAAAATGTCCAAAAAGAGACAGAAAACGTCCACAAAGTGACAGAAAACATCCACAAAAAACAAAATATTTACTAAGTGGCAAAAAACTTTTAGATATCTCTTCATAGTAACAAAAAGATTTTTAATTCACACTTTTGATAAACTAAAAAAAATGTATGATTCCCAGCAAAAACAGGTATTGTTGGAAATCTTCTGCTGTCAAAATAGAAAAGATCAACTTCCTTTTCCATTTTCACTCAACAGAGGTAAGATGAAATTTTAATAAAAAGTGTTTTTTTAAGGTTAAAATGGAGTATATGTTTATAAGCAGTCACTGATTTATTTAAGATAAATTTATACTACCTTTTTTGCCTAATGTGGTGTATTACAATGTTTTTTTTTGACTATTTTACAATACTTTATAAAGTACTAAAAGCTAACTCTATGAAATAAAAGTCTTTCTAAAGTTGCACCATTATAATTCCTACAAAATAGAAGTATTTATATAGTTGCACCATTCTACTTCTCATGAAATAGAAGTCTTGCTAATGTACCCTTATAACTAAAGTCTATGTATTGATATATCATTATTTCTATGCGCACAGATATCCCACCCTTTTAAGACCTTGCTTCCACAAAAGGTCTGGGACTTGTCACAATGACTCTATTATCTTATTTTGTAAATGTTGGGTAGTTTTGAAGAGGTATTGCTTCTTGGTCAATTTCCATAGTTGAGTATGTTGGGATCTGTAATTCTTTTTGTTGTATACCTGGAGCTGTTAGTTGGACTTTCCTTCTTTCTAAGTATTTCCAAAGTCTTTTCGTGGTAAGTTTGCTACATCTTCTTTTATATGCCAGCCATAGTATGAATGAAGTTCCAATAATAATTATTGTTAGGAATGCAATGTTAATCAGCATTTTGGTTGGAGTATTCAGCCATGATGAAAATAAATGTTGATGTGTTGACATACTTGAGTCAATTCCTAATTCATTAGCAAAGTTGATATTCTTGTTATGCCTTGTTAAAGTGTCTTGTATGTAGTCAAGAACTTGTTGGAACTGTTGGTGTTTTTGCCAACATCATCTTTTATACCCAATTGCAGTAACTCAGTGAGCCTTGCAACTTCCAGTTTTGGTTCTTCAATTCCATTGCTGATTTTCATTCTGATTGACCTGGAAGCAGCTGCTTGGAATTTACAACCATTCTTTGTATAATAGATACAAGATTTCCTTCCAGAAGATGTGCCTTTCTGATTCTTGTCAGCATCCAGAGGGTTCTTTTTTATATTAAAAAGATATTGTGTTTTGTCACATTCCCCATATCTTATATTTTCTTTTGTTATGTGGTAGGCATGATGTAGTATTGGATCAATTGAAAATAGAAGACCCTTATACTTGGTGAGGAATTGTTTTGAACATAGTGCATTTATTGTTATGATTCCAACATCACAAATTACTTGAACTGATTTTAGTTCTGTGCATGTGTTGAGTGTTGTTAGATCACCCAGCCAGGTGCTGTGAGTTCCTTGTGTTGAATCCAATATTGTTGGAAGTTGAGGTGCCAAAGGTGTAAGCAATGCCACCATCTTATTTCTCATGATAAACTCTTTGCATAAAAGTTGAGATACTTGTTTAAATACAGTATGTTTCTTCGGAGCAAAGAAGCACAGAATTGAAAAACAAACACTTACCTTGACTGAAAAGCAATGTAGAAAAATGCTTAATTCTAAGAAAACTCTTAATGGACAAAAACTTACTCAGAAAGGAAAACTTCTGGTGTTTGATGAAAACAAAGGACCATATTACAAATGGCCAAGAACAACAGTTATGGAAGAATTGACAACAATATTACAAAGGATATTGTTGAAAACGCCCCAATACTTAGACTTTAGATATATGGGTACATTAGAAAGACTTCTATTTCATAGGAATTAGACTGGTGCAACTATAGAAATACTTCTATTTCGCAGGAATTATAATGGTGCAACTTTAGAAAGAACTCTATTTTGCAGGAAATAGACACTTTGACTGTTTTCTACCTAAAAAAAATTAAATTAAAAATTGCATTCAAGCATAAAATTAAAGTTATTCTTACTTATGATTGGATTATTAGCTTTTAGATGTAGTAAATTGTTAAATTGAAGAACTAAATTTAAATTTTCACTTATAACATTGCATTGTTTTTTCAAAATTTTTACCTAAAGTATTGAAATTTGAAGATTGTCTTATATTTTTATAGGATTTGCATAAACTTATTTCAGTATCTAAAAACCTGAAAATTTTTTTTATGGAATTAATAAGTTAAAATTGTTATTGTTCTTGTAAAAAGAAAACTGGTATACGAACATTCTGTTAATTTATCACAGATAGTTTTACAAAATGTATCTCCAGCACTTGTATTCATTGCTTTAGGATTGCCAATAATCTTTATAACATCTCTCCCTGAGTAGGAACAGGAAGTTTTCAAAAAAATTTAAAAAGAATATAGAAATCATTTTAAGTAAACATTACAAACTTAAATATGTTGATTTAAAATTTAATAGAGTGATAATAAAGATAGTTAAACAATTTTGAAACATTTTATGAACAAAATGAATAGTGGGTGTTTTTTAATTGTTTTATATGCATTTTTTGAAAAGCAGATGGCGCCAGTGTTTGTATAAATTACATACACTTATTAATTATGAAAAAATATGTGGCAATAACAGTTATTATCTCTGCTGTGAATGACTTTCTACTGGTTATAAATAGGATTTGGTTATGTGATCAGATATTGAAATTCTTTTTCAATTCTAATTAACCTGACAATCTGTTTGATAGGCCGTTTAGTGTTTGGATGCTGGATTTTTATCACGATTTCACACAGGAGTTAAATATAATTGTGTAGAAATTAGGTTCCCGAAACAGTCTGAGGATAAAAATACATAAATTCTTTTTACTATGAATAAACATTCATGAATGTTAAAGACATAGCCCTGTTGATATTGATGAGGTCAGTCAACACTATTATAGCTATGATACTAAGGTAGACATTGTCCCATTTTCACGACCTTGACATATTACTCATTATTAATAGTAACAAGAACTTTTTAAAGTACTTAAATCATCTTTTGAACATTCAACAGTGTTGTATAATTGTATACTATTAACCTATAACTATAATAAGTATTATTATAATCAATATCAAAGTTAATAGTATCAATAAAATTATGAATAAACTTGAACCTTCTCAAGTGATATTTGTCTTCTTATTCTTTGTAAAACAGATCACACCATGACATTTGGATACAATCAGAAAAAATACTTGAATAGTAAAAAAAAAAGTGAAAATAAAAGAAAAATGATATTTGTACAGTAAATAGAGAATTCAATCTATTTTTTGCCATTTCTTTAAGAACTATTGTGAAATAATTGGTGTTAAGAGGATTAATATTTATTCAAAATATTCATACAAAACTATTTTGATTTCTGTTGCAATCACTTGGCTATATTATTCAAAAATCAGTGCTACGTTGATCTATTTGAAACACTGAGCAGTTTCAAAAATGAGGTAAGACTTTTTTAAAAATTATTTATAACATTATCACGTGATCAATATTTTTTATCTAATTATCATAATAGTCTAGAGGAGGAGAATCATTTGTTAAAATATCATTTTGAGAGAATAAGAAACTGTTTCGAAGATAATGTTCAAATTCTTAGTAATCATCTAAGAGGAGCTGGATATTTAAAGGAAGCTTCTACTTTTCAAATGGCTTTTACAAATGTAATTCAATATATGAATACATTTGATTTTATTATTCTATTAAGAAATATGAAAGAGACAAAATATATGAAACTTTCAACAGTAATAGAAAATACTTGGAAGAGTTTACAAGAAATCAGAAAAAACTACATAATGGAAGAGTTTAAAACTGTAAGAAAATTTGATTTTTGGCAAAAAAGTAACGCTATAGTTAATTTTAATAATATTTTTTCGCAAATAAGTTTAAAGTCTTTAAAAAATTTGGCGTCTAATCAAGAAGATTTGAATAATGTACAAAATTTGAATATGATACTCAATAGAGAAAACACAAGAATATTGGTAAGAGGAGACGCCGGAATGGGTAAAACCTATCACGCTATGAAAATTTTACTTAATTGGGCTCATGGTAGAGACTTTTTAAAAGAATATCTTCTTCTCTACGTCAATCTTAGTCAAAATTTTCAAGATGGAAATTGTTTACAAAGTACCTTAGCCGAATTTAATTTCAATAAAAACTCTTCAGTAAGTGGACATTTATTAAATCATTTCAAAAATGAAAAGTTCCTCCTTCTTTTGGACGGAGCCGATGAACTGAAAGTAGAATGTTCAATTTTCTCTAATATAATAAAAAATAGAACGAAAATAGATAATTATCACGTGATTGTTTGGTCTAGAAGTTGGAAAGTAAAGGAGGTTATTGATACATTCGATTACGTCTACAATATTGAAGGATTCAAAGAATATCAATTAATGAATTATTTCTCCAATTTTTTTCAAGAAAATCATTTGAATTCAGTTGAATATTTTCATTTAGAAATTAAAGAAAATGAATCTAATCAATTAATTCAATTTTTAAAAGATAAGAAGAAAGATTTATTGAAATTATGTAATAGGCCATTAATAGCCTGTCTAGTTGCTGGTATATGGGAAGAGGAAAGGTCAAAGATGACATCCAATCAATATTCAATATACGAAGATGTAATAAAAATTCTTCTTCAAAAAAAAGGTATCAATTCGGAAAGTGAAACTTTTAAAATTATTTTAAAACGTTCCGCAAAAATTGCTTTTTCGAATTTATGCGGTGAGAAAATGTTGGAAAATGATGATTTTATAAAAAAAACATTCTCTATTGGTGGTATTCTAATTCCTGTTTGTAAAAGATCAACTATGACAAACAATAATGAATTAACTTTTATTCATTTTCTCTTTCAAGAGTACCTTTGCGCCAAATATATAATTCAAAACTATAAAGACGCCACCTATAGTCAACAATTTAGTGACGCCTTTAACGATTCAAAAGTTTTATTATTATTAAAAAACGCCTTTAATTATATTAAAGAAGAAAATAATGAAATTTTTTCAAAAATTATTGAAAATCATAAAAATATCCTTGAAATTTTAAAAATTGACGAAAATATTATTCGAGTTATTAGAAATGAAGAGTCACGTGACCTAATCAAATTGGAGGCTGTCGAATTAGATACTGCCTATTTCCTTACAATTATAGATAGTTATCAATGTAATATAAAGGAAATACATTTAAATTATGTATCATTTTCATTCCACCATTTTGTTCAGAATGTTGTGAAGCATTTACACCATAAACTACAAGTTTTAAAACTATTCAATGGTATTCAACAGTTCATTTCTATTCGTTATCTTTTAGTTTTAATATCAAATATGAAGGCGTTAAGTGTATTGAGCGTCACAAATATCAGTTTCGATATGAATATTGAATTATTAAAATACGACATTACATCCAAATCGTTACATGAATTAAATTTAATAAATTGTAATCTAAGTGGTGGAATACAATCAATTTTTTCTTTTATACAACTTCCGGAATTGATAAGATTGAATTTATCACAAAATCAACTTTCAAGTAAGTTGAAAGAGTAAAAAAAAATACTGTTGATAACAATTTGAAAAAATTAATTTATTCATTCATTCTTTTTTTAGATGATGATATAGAAAAACTCTTTAATATGATGAAAACTAACTCATATTTAAAATATATTAATCTATCGCAATGCATTTCCGGTTTGGATACGCCTACTGAATTTTTAAAGTTTCTTAAAAATTCTCAGTGTAATTATACTTCATTGAATTATTCGACAAATAATCTTAATGGCTGTGACCCAATTGAGATCTTGAATGAAAATTATTCAAATATAACATGCTTACAAATAGCCAACTGCAATGCTCAACTGGAATCAACTACGCTAATAGAATTTTTGAATAACCATCCAATGGTAAAAATTCTAGATATAAAAGGAAACGTTCTAGCCGATAAACAACATTCATTCTTACCGGAAGTATTAATGATGTCATTATTGGAATTATCACTTCCGCATATTAAAGATGAAACACCTTCATATACAGAAGAGTGTAATTTGAATTGTTGGATAGAAAATGCTCCAAATTTTCAGTTAAAGTATTTGGATTCTGGAGGAAATTCACTGGAAAGAGAATACATCAAGATGTTCTTTAAAAAAGTTCTAAAATATACAAAAGGCCTATACAGTCTCTTTTTATACAATTCAATAATTCCAGGCGATCTATTATTGGATAATTACTTTTCAAAAAGTATTCTAAAAGATGAACAATCGTTATCGAATGAAAAGGAAAAGTACTCAATTAAATTGAATTGTTCAAATTTACACTCAAAAGATATTATAAACATTTTTAAAAATGATAAACAATTCATTTATATTGATTTCTCTGAAATGTCACCAACAATGTTAACGAATGAATTATACGGAACGTCATCGTCATTTAGAAATGTCGAAGAATTATTACTGATGAATTGTTGTTTGAATGGACGCCATTTAAAAATGTTTGGAGAATATATAAATCAATTTTCAATGTTGAAAAAATTATATATTTCACATAATCATTTTAATTCAATTTCTCTTCTCTACTTCTTTAAACAATTTAATGAAAGGAATAGAGATAATCCAAGAGAATTATATATTCATAATTGTTCATTTCAAATTCAAAATATCATTGAAATTTGTCTTGAAGTGAAAAGATTCAAGAAATTATTTATTCTAAATTCACTTGATAATCAATCTATTATTATCAATCAAAATATTCACTTGAATGATATTTTGAACAGTGAAAAATTCAATCTCAATTTTATTAATGAATTATTGAGTGATTTTACTACAATTCTAAATGATAGAACTCTTATCTTTCCATACAGTAAAAAATTTCCATTCGAGATTATTCAATTGATTGTTGAAACAAATATATTAAAAATTGAAGAAATACGCGCATTTAAAGAAATGACTATTGATGAATTAAACATTTTGAATGGTGTTTTAAAAGATAAGAATTCTGTTGAAAATCTTCAAGTTTTAAATATAAAAAATACAACTTTTAACGATAATACAAGAGGAATTGCAATATTTGAAAATATAAAAAATTATTGCCATAAATTATCATCAATTGATATAAATTCTTGTAAATTTCAACGAAATACTGCAAAGAAATTTATTGATTCCATTATAAAACAATCAATTACGAAACTTCAATTACAATGTTGCCAATTCGAAAAGGAAACTGGTAGAAACCTATTTAAAAATATAAGAGATCGTTGCAAAAATTTAAAAGAAATTTTTCTTTGTGATTGTCAATTAGACGCCAATATTGGTAATTTAATTGGAGAGGCTATTGGTAAACAATCTCAACTTTCTGTATTGGATTTAGGAAATAATCCACTGGGAACGGAAACTGGTAGAGTTCTATTCGAGAATATTAAAGAAAATTGTAAAGAATTAACGTCGATATCTTTAAATAATTGCTGTTTTGATTCAACAATCGGCGATTCTATTATTGGTAATGTAATTGGAAGACAAAAAGGATTGACGTATTTAAATTTAGAGTCTAATCAACTAGGATCAAAAATTGGAAGGACACTTTTTCAAAAAATTCGGGATAATTGTAGGCAATTAGAGGAAATCTATTTAGGTAATTGTAATTTTGGTCCAGAAACTGGTGAAATTGTTGGTATGGCAATTAGAGAACAAACTAATCTGACTGTTTTAAATTTAGAAGATAATCCACTTGGTCCAATCATTGGTAAGAGTTTATTTAAGAGTATAAGAGAACACTGTTCAAACATAGCAGAATTACATTTAGATAATTGTAATTTCGATTCAAGTTTAAAAAATGACATTAGCGAAGCAATTGGTAGAAAACATAGACTTTTTATATTGAATTTAAGCAATAATCCACTTGGTTCAACCATTGGAAAGAGTTTATTTATTTGTATTAAAGATTATTGTAAAGAATTAGCAGTTTTATTTATGGAAAATTGTAAATTTGGTTCAATTATTGGTAATATTGTCGGTGAAGCAATTGGAAAACTAACTAAACTGGTATATCTAAATTTAGGGGATAATCCACTTGAATCGGATATTTGTAAATGTCTATTTAATAATATTAAACAAAACTGTAAACATATCAGATTTCTATATTTACATGATTGCAAACTCGATTCGAATATTGGCAATACACTTGGTGAAGCAGTTGGCAAACAATCAGGACTTGCCTATTTGAATTTAGATAATAATCCATTAGGATCATCAGTTGGCCAATGTCTATTTGAAAATATTAAAGAAAACTGTAAACAATTAAAAAAGATCGATTTGGCGAATTGTAATCTCGACTGGAATATTGAAAATGTTTTAGACGGTGCAATTGGGCAACAGAATGAATTGATTTCATTAAATTTTCAAAAAAATCCACTAGGTTCTGCCGTTGTAAATAAATTATTTAATACAATTAAGAATAATGTACTTTGTTGTATTGTAATTGTAGGAATTTCTGGTTCGTCACAACTGTAATCGTCCTTTCCAATCATTTACCAACTTGCCAAAGTACTGGTCCAAATAGAACCTTTAAAGTTCGTCCACAAATAGTCTAACAAAGGCAATTTCGGTAGAAATTGATTAACAAAACACCAGTATTTCGTCCAAAGAATATGTATTGAGTAAAATGAGCTTCTAGTTCTAAACAAGCTAGTTTAAACAACTAGCTGACGGTTAGAAAACTGAACTATCAACTGTTAATTTCGTAGGGTTTATATACTCTTTTAAGGGTTGATAGTTCACAAATTTCAATGTTCACAAAAACAAAAGTAACATTTAAAGACAAAGAAAAGTTCTAAATATGGTCATGTTTTTATTGTTTTCCTCTTCTAAATAATAGTTGAATTTCGAAGGTTGGAGAGTTGCATAAGATGTAACAATTTTAGTAGGACAAGTCCAACAATCAAGAAAACATGTAGATTGTATATTTGACCGTTTTTATATTCTACCTTAATAATGATATTCAATTGATTGAGTTAGTAAATTTAGCATCAGCATATAAGGAGGAAGTATATCTGATTAATGCATGTTAAAAAGAACAGTATTGTGTATACAATACTGTTGAATAGTCAATATAATCTAAACTTAGAATTTAAGCATAATTGACAATTAATTGAACTAGTTTTAGTTCGAAATCATAAATTTATGGATTAATAAATTGTAATATTAATGCTAGGTTGCAAATAGCAAATATTCTTTATATAATTCAATAGGTTTTATTACTGCATAATGTGTATGCACTGCCCTATGCGAAACTAGGTCACTACTGCTTATCTTTATCAGTGCTATCTGCATAGTACAATACTGGTTCAATACTACTTCTCTATTGTAGAATATAGCTGACGAATGTATGTGTACAAATAAATGTTTAAATCTTCAAGAAATTTACTTGAACGACTGCAATATTTCTGTTACTGTTGGTCTTGTTGTTGGAGAATTATTTACTGGAAAAATCTATCTCTCAGTATTGAATTTACAAAATAACAATTTCGGTTCAACACTTGGACAATACATTTTCAAAAATATTAAAAAACATTGTAATAGCTTAGTTGAAATAGATTTTGAAAATTGTGGTCTAGATGAGAAAACTGGTAATGTTATTGGCGAAGCAATTGGCCAACAGCCTAAACTTGTCTATTTAAATTTATCAAGAAATCCACTTGGATCGGATATTGGAAAATGTATATTTAAAAATATTAAAGATAAGTGTACATTATTAAAAAAAATCTTTTTGGAAAAATGTGAATTTAATTCAAATATTGGCACTAGTCTTTGTGAGGCAATTCAACAGCAATATTCTCTTACTCATCTATTTTTGAATGACAATTCACTTGGACAGCAAATTGGAGATGGTTTATTAGAATATTTTCAAAGTAGTAGCAATCGCCTAATTGCCGTGAATATAAATAATTGCGGTTTCAATTATAAAATTGAAGAAAGGACAATGTGAAAATGGGCTATATGCAATTTATATAATAAACATTTTAACCTTAGTCAGAGTTGAGGGTTAGGGTTAGGAGCTACAAGAGGGCTACAATGTTGTTTTCTATGAAATTTTTATTGTAATCAATGTTTTCCAGAATTTATTAATACATTTATAATTATATGCATAAAATATCTGTAATACTGAGCACAATGGCATCTACTGTAATGAATACTGTAATAGGTTTTTACAATGATACAATGATCTTCTTGAATTTAGCAAAAATTTCCAAGGGTTAAAAAATATAAAAGTGTTTTCAATGGCTTTTACTTAAGTAGATGTAGAAGTAGTAGTTGCTGTAGTGTTGGTTGTAATTGATATCTAAGAGAGAAGTAATTTAAATCAAATTTATAGTTATACTTGTTATATAAATGACTATATAACCTATTTTACTGGCTGAAATGATCCTTATACCACAATAGTTTACCAATAATAAAAACTGTAATAAAAAAGAATGCTAGATAGAACGTCCCCTGGACAAAACATCCCCTGGATAAATCTTTCATTGAGTATAATTAAAAATGTCTTTGTATTATTTATGATTGTGAAAAATATTTAATAAGTATAGAAACTATATTTAAAAAAAAAACTTAAATGAAAAGTCTAGTTATCAAAATAGAAAAAATATTGAAGGATAATTAACCTGGAACAAAAGCTTATATGCTTTCTTTGTTTTTGAGCTCATAAATGCAAAGACCAAACAAACTTGTTTCAATTCACTGTTCTCTTTAACAAATTCATGAATGGTAAATAGCTGATAAAATGGATCCTTAACACATTTAAAGGTTCGATCCATAAACCACATCTTTCCATGAGATAGTAATTTTACTTGACTTTGTGTAGAGAATATAATTATTCTTTCATTTTCTCTGCAAATATCATTTATCAGGAAATTATCTGGAATAAAAGTTTTATCAAGAGTGAAGTATAAGCCATCTGGTTCATTAGGATTAAACTGCTGTCTTGTTCTATTAATAAGTCCATAACAGCTATCAATAGATGGAATAGCAAAATTTGATTTTGGAAATTCACTGTCAAATGTTTTCTTGATGTCGTTTCATCATTCTGACCATTTTCTTTTAATTTGTGTCTAATTCTTATTTCCATTTCCAGGTTATTATTTCTCTCATGAATATGATTCATTTTGCCAAGGATAAAGGAATTATCTCTTTGGGAAACTCTTGCAGGACACTTCATGGATTTGTTTCTGACACTACATGTCCATTTAACTGTGTTTGCAGTCTTTTCTTTTACAGTATAACTGTATCCTTCATGCAAAAGGAGATTTTTCCCTTTTTGACTCATTCCTTCCAATATTGTAAATGCAGGGTCCATTTCTTGAATATTTGCGTTATCAAAAGAGTTTTCCATTAAATCATCTTGAGAGATATGTGTTGAATGGTTTCCATTATTCCTCTGATCAGATAATTCTTGTTCATTCCCTACAATTTCATCTTTTCCATTTTTATCTCCAGTAAAAGAGTTATATTCAACAAATGTAGGTCTGGAACAGGTACTTCTATTTAATGTGACAAAGCACTTCTTTTCAGAGATATCAGTGCAGGTGGAACATAAATTTACATCAGACACTGCAAATATATAGAAATAAATAGGAATGATAAAATAATAAATGTGAATATTACTTGAAATGCATTTTTTATGAAAGTTAAACTGATGAGAGCAGAGTGAGCATTTCCTTGTGAATTTTCTTCCAAATATTTTATATTTACACATTTGACAGTAAGGAGCCATCACCTTGATGAAAAATTAGAAAGTGGACATGACACAATGCCCAAATAAAGATTAAGTAAACAACTTACTTTTTTTAAATAAATACCTTGGGAGTATGAAAGTCTTTGATGAAATATCTATACCAAAACCACCTTTTGGTTACAGCATCAAGAATAATAATTGTAGTAAAAAAAGATGGCTACCAGGCATCAAAAATAGGAAGTGGACAAGACTTCCTGTGAAATAGTACTTTTTTTTCAAACTAAATAATTCTAATTTTAAGTACATTTAAAATAGTTTGAAACACTTTTTATATTAATATTTAATTAGCAATTCAATAAAACATTATTTAGTACAACAAAGAAATTATTTCACTTTTCTAGTTCAAGAGACAATCTGTCAAGGGGACATTTTGTCTAGGTCCCATTAGCAGACAATTATTATAATCTCTATCTCTCTTTCTCACTCTTATTATTTATTTTTTATTTATACAAATTAAGCCTATTCAGTAGACTTACCTATGTAAAACAATGGCCAACATTAGCTAATCACTCTTGGCCTATAATTTCAATTATTACAGTTAAAGTACTTAAAATCAAAGTACCTGCACCATATGAGAAGAAATAATCTTAGTTAATGCAATTTAAATAAAATGAGCTTCTAGTTCTAGACAAGTAAGTTTAAACAACCAGCTAATGGTCAGTATATAAGGAGGAGACATGTCTGATTAATGCAGTTTATAGATCATAAACTATGGCTTGGCTATTTCTTTCATTTTCTTATATAAATTATTTTTATGTTTGTTTTAGTGCTTTTAAAATAGAAATTGCTTTCCTATCTGACAATTTCCTTGAGGCAAACATGGCTTCAAATGTTGGTGAAGCAATTTGGTGCATTCCTCGTTTGGAAGAACTAAATTTAGATGAAATATGGAAAAAAGGTAAGATTATGAGCATTTGTAGGGTTGGAAAACTTTTCATTTTCAGGTCATGTAAGGCTAAACTGAGAGCTAGAAAGGAGGATTGTTGAAAACACCCAATGAATTTTTAGTGTGCTAAATGTCTTATAAAACTAGAAAAGATATTTAAAGCATCTCATGTATGAAACAAGATGAAAGAGATAACCAATTATATTAATTCCATTTTTTTATTGCAAGAATGAAAACAGCAGCAGGTGATCAGTCTGTGAAGAAAATCTTTGAGGCTAAAGTTTAATTTAAATCAGCATCTATGCTGTTTGGTCTAACATTGATATTTATTATTTGAGTTGGGGTGCGAACGTACCTGGGTGTGAACGTACCCGGGTGCGAACGTACCCTGGGCGGGTGCGAACGTACCCAGGTACGTTCGCACCCTATTTTTATATTTATTTTATTTTTGAATTTTTGAATAAAAGATTTAGCTATAAATCTAAAAGTATGTATTTAAAAGACTAAATATTATACTAAAAAACAATAAAGCTTGACAAATGATATTTATGCTGGAGAGTAGATATGGGATGTCTGCATTAATAGATCAATTGATGTCAATTTGTTCAACTTGAAATCATCCCATAAATCAAAAATTTTCTTTTGGATGTCAATATACTTTTTCTTTTGATGTTTGTAAATCCTTTTTTCTGACAGTAATTTCTCATAAACTGCAATCAACTCAGACTCTTTTTTAGCTCATCAACCAGCATGTAAAAAGAACCTTTAGCAGGCAGCTTACTATTCATTCTTTGATGCCATCCTTCACAATCATTATTGGTCCTAATAGACAAACCAAAAACTGACCAGTTATTTGGTTTCCATAATTTATTTTTGATCCAGTTTGTTTGGAAGTATTGCAGCAGGTCCAAAAATCTATTTTTTTCACAAAGTTCTGCATTTATGCTGTCAAATGTTGGTTGAATAATATGTGCTGGCAAGAATGGCAGAGCCATCAATTTCTGAAATCTTTCCAATCATTTCCTTTTTCTTTGTATTTCTTTACATAGCCAAGAGCCTATTCAATAATATAAGTTATTTAATAGATAATGTTATATATATTTGAATGTAACTGACTTGTATTTTCCTGTATACTGCTTGTGTGAAATGAAATACACAACCTTGAAATTCAGTGAGGGGATATACTTTTGATAATGCTTTCCATAGTCCTTTTTCAAAATCCATTGTAATTCTTTTTGGATGAAAATCATTGATAAGATTGTTGATATGCTACAAAAAAGCAACTTTATTTATCATCACTTTTGAAGAGATAATATGAAATATTTACTTGAAATGCTTGTAAGTATGCTTTGGTATGCTTTGAAGTCAGAAAAATAAAAACAAGAGGAACTTGCTTCATATCACCACTCTTCTTAACAAATGAGTGAATAGTGACAAGTTGATAAAATGGTTCTTTTACAATCTTGAAAGTACCATCAATGTACCAACAGTTGGATTTTGATAATAAATTCAGCTGATGGTTTGTTGCAAAGATTAAAATTCTTTCTCCATTTTCACAAATATCTTTCTGCAAAAATTCATCAGGCAAAAATGTTTCATCTAAATTAAAGTTGTACACTTTAGGTTCCACTGGCCTAAACTTTTGTCTATTTGAGTTTGCCATTCTCTTCAAATAGTTGATATCAGGAAGACAAGTTGCATTGGGTTCATAGGATAGAAGAACTTTTTCAGCAATGCTTCTTCCAGATGTTTGATTATCACTTCTGCAAACAATTTTCAAATCTGTTTTCACTTTAATATCCACTTCTAAATTCTTTTTTCTGTTGTGATTATGTTCCAAATTGCCTTTGAGAAATAAATTTCCATTTTGTCTTATTCTGGCCACACATCTTTTCTTCTTACTTCTCACACTGCACACCCAAATAGTACTTGATGGTGTTTTATGTTTAACAACAAAAGAATATCCATCATTCAGTAAAATGTCATGTCCCTTTCTACTTCCTCCTTTTACAATCTCAAAATCACTTTTTGTGGATGATTCACAATATTCTTCAGCATTCTCTTCAACTTCCTCCAAAGAGTCTAGGTCCATTGATTGGCATTCTGAAAGAACATGATTTTCATCCTCCAATATTGATTCCTCAACTGCAGCAATCTTATTTCTTTCATCAATAAAGCTTTCTTCAGAATTTACTTTGAATTGATGAATTTCCAGATTAGTTAACTTCTTGAGCATGACAGTACATTTTCTTTTGTTACAAGGTTTGCAAATTGGTATGTTATGTGTTTCTATAAGAATATGTTAAAAAATATAATTACATGAAAGCTGATTAAAGAGTTACATACCTGTGCATTTCCTATGAATAAGATTCTTACAAAGG
>CAJFCJ010000054.1:0-70641 GCA_904063045.1 Dimorphilus gyrociliatus | reverse complement strand
TATCAAAGACTTTTAAAGAGAATTGCATAGACAGGAATGTTTGCAGATGTTTGCAAGTGATCTCGTTCAAACTTGCATCACTCAACAGAATTTCTGTACAATAGATGAATGTACTGGTTGTATCAGTGAAAAATGATTTCAAATTGTAAGAATTCAAATCCATATATGTAAATTCATCACCATCTCTTTTAGCAATAAATTACTGTTACTTGGAAATTGAAGCAGACTTTTTTCAATTACATTCTTTAAATGACCAAAAACTGTACTGTTATTTTTGGCTGGACAGAACACTTCACTTGCACAAAGGTTGACTATTGCTAAAACTTTAATATCTTGTTTATGCCTTTTCTGTAAGGCTAAAAAGATTCTTTTGTCACCCTTATACTTAATTACTATTTTATTGAATTGGTGTACAGATTTCTTACATAGGTAGAGGAAGAGGCTCATATCACCTGCATTCCGAATGTTTAAAGATAAGGTACTTCCCAGAAATTTCCTTCGGAAAGTGCTTTAAACAATGGCACACCTGATGGATCTAATGATCTGGAGACAAAGAATTTTCTCAGGTAGTAATTTTCAATTGCAGGTAATATGAATAATTTATTCCAACCATGAATTAAAGGGAAAATAGCTTGTGGATTATATCTTATAATTCCAGTGGATAAGAGACTGTCAAGCTTCATTGATGTTAAATTTGTATAGTATTGTACTAGGACATCATTTGTATTGTTGTTGTTATTTTCCCATTGGAAATGACTCCTTTTCTTCTCATTTAAAATCTTTATAAACTGTTGAATTGCATTTTGTAAGGCAGGATCATGTTGATTATACTTCTCAGATAAAGTTAAAAATACAAGTAAAAACACAAAGGATGAGTGCAAAATTCCTTGAAGCCTTTTAAAGAAGTCATCAACATGGAATAATTGTTATTTGATTGCTGAAAATGTATTGCTTCCAGAATAATACAATAGATGTCCTTAAGACTGTTCATATTGTGTTTGGGATTGATACCTTTTATTGTGAATATATAATCTATAGGAATTGATGGTTGCCTTAAATTTCTAATGAAAATCAACTTTCTAATTTTCCATGCCATCTCTTCTCTAAGAATTCTGCTTAGATTACTATCCGGATAGTTTGAATGTTCTTCATCATCATCAATAAGAATCAACAACTTTTTGGGATAATATTCCAAAAGCATATTCAAATTCTCCTTTATCCTATTAATGCCGTTTCTCAAATGTTTATAATTTGAATCAAACAAGCAGTCAACTAAGGATATGGGGCTTTTTATCTCACTCAACATTAACCTTAATACCAAAAGATTTTGCAGTTTCTCCTCCTTCGACCATAAATACAGAATTCTATTGAACAGTGTTGTTTTGCCAATTTGAGCCGATCCAATAATGAAATTATTCACTGCCGAATTGCTGATGGATTCCAAAAACATAACATCAGCTAAATTGCTGGTTGTTTTTTGAAAAGGTTTAATTTGCTTCAAAAGTAATGGCATATATAATTGGTTGAAAAATTTGGTGTATTCTGGTTGAGCAACTGTTTTTAGGTCGATATTGGGTAGAAATTTCACGCCATCTAAATAATTTTTATGACAGTTAGCTGTTAAGTTTACAAAATTCTGCCAAATTCTGGTTAAGCTGGGATTTTGACCATTGTCATTGTTCAATCTAGCCTTTTTTACTATATTCGACATATTACTTTTTGCTTTGTTAAGCCAAGGAAAGAATTTTGAATGATAGACACTATTTGATGAGATAATATCGGTTATCTCTTTAAAATTAATAATCTGCTTTCCTCATTTATTTCCAATGTTACATTACTCAAATTTCGACATTTGACTAAAAAATTGACGATATTATCTATATCCTCTTTTATAATTGAACCTGACAGGTGAAATACTCTCAATGTCAATGAAGAATTCTTTAAATGTTTAAATATATCTGACAGTAGTCTTTTCTTGTTCTTGTTCTTGTTCTTGTTCTCCTTCTCCTTCTTCTCTCTCTCCTTTTCCATATCCTCCTTCTCCTCCTTCTCAATTCCTTCTCTGTGTCCTCCTTCTCCTTCTCCTTCTTCTCCTTCTCTATCTCCTTTTCCATATCCTCCTTCTCCTCCTTCTCCAATTCCTTCTCTGTGTCCTCCTTCTCCTTCTCCTTCTTCTCCTTCTCTATCTCCTTTTCCATAACTCCTTCTCCATCTCCTTCTCTATATCCTCCTCCCCCTTCTCCCTCTCCTTGTCCTTTGTTGTTCTAGCAGTTGGTCTGCTGTTGTCTTGCCTTTCACCAAAAGTTATATAGATCTCCTCAAGGTAGTGGCAATGATCAAACAATTTGCTCAAGCTATCTAAACAATGTTTGGTTATTGGACATTTGTTTATATTGAAAACTTTCAAGTTGGAAGATTTTCTTAATGAATCAAATATTTTCACCTAAACTGTTAGTAATAGCTGGATTTCCGCCAATGTCAATTTCACTTAAATTTGGACATACCTTCAGTAGTTCTGCCAACTCTTTGCCATTTTGTTCATTGAAATTGCACAAATTGAATTTTAAAGATTGCAGTGTTGGACTTGCTAATTTCAATTTTGATATAATCTGGATGTCATTCTCTTGATCATCATCATTTGAAATTTCCAACAGGTTCTCATTTGAACTCATGTCCAAGTAACGTAAAGATCTGCAATAAATGAGAAGATGGCTCAAATTCTGTCCATGTTCTCTGTACGACAACTTACAGGATCTCAAAATCAAGAAATGAAGAAAAGGAGCACAAGACTTAATTATTGCAGGTATAATTTCAAGCATAGGAGGTTCATTATTACTCAAATTCAGGTATTTCAATCTTCTGAAAGCCATAAAGAAATTATGTAAATTTTTCAAAGCCCAATTTCTCAAATCTTGAAAAAGAAGATTTCTAAATTCCCTAACAGCTTCATCCTTAAATAACGACTCATTCAATATGCATTTCTTAAAATGAGATAAGTTGTTAAAATCATCAGGCTGTTCACTCTTTATGTCTTTCAAAAGGCTTTCCTTAAGCTTGATGACATCATTACACTGGTATTTCCTGGAAACTAAATTCTGTTCAAAGTTTGTACAGACATTTTCTCAAGGAGAATACTCCTGAAATAGTTTAAATCTTTATTTTGAAACTTTGTTGAAAAGAGTCCTCCTTCCAAGTGATAAAAATTTGTTGCAGTTAAATCTGCAATAGATACTCTTTAGTATTTTCATCATCAACAGTATTGAGATCCCTTATTTTACAACTAGAAATATCCAAGTAGAGTAAGTTACTCTGATTTGATTGTACACTTGAATAGAAAATGTTCAAGTGCTTGCCAATATTTTCATTTCTACTCAAATTTATACTTTGAGCATTTGGTAGAGATTTGAAAAGATCCCAAAATGCTTTCAAACTTTTCTGAGAGAGATTACAATTAGAAAAAATTCAACTTTAATATTGTTGACTTGGATGATGACTGTGAAAGAGCTTCAAATATTTCCGCCATTCTCTCTTCTCTAATTTCAACATTATTATGTATCCAGAAAATCTCTAAGCATTTACATTCAGCCAGGAATTCTTTCAATTTATTACTTTTGCCAATTTTCAGTTTGCAATCGTTAATCTTTAAAATTTTCATAATTTTATTAGTTGATAAAGCTGTAAACAAATCAGAGCAAACTTCCTCATTAATTACATTTCCACTTAAATCTAGATTTTCCAATTGGGAGCATTTCTTTAAGAATTTACTGACAACTTTTAGACTATTCTCGTTTAATTTGCATCTACTCAAATTGATGCTTTTTAACTTACTCGACGAATTCTCTAAACTCTCAATAACCTCTCGGAACATTCCGTAAAATTGCGTATTGTGTGAGATATCGATTTGAGATAATTTTTTAAATTCTTCAGCAAAATGATAAGATTTTCATATTGATAAACACGATTTAAGTTGCATTTTGACAGATTTACAGATTTCAATTTTTTATTTACCTTTTTGAAAATATGGTTAAATTCAGAATCCAAACAGATAATTTGCGATAAATGCAAATATTCCAACTGTTTGAAATTCTTGATTATTTGACTAAGGAGAAAACAACTCTCTTTATCCAAGTAACAATTCTCAACTGAAAATTCTTTTATTCCACTTTTCATTGAATTTAGGCCTTGCCAGAAAATTAGCATTGCTTTATCAATAAATTTCACATCCTTTAGTTTAATTGATTGTAAACCTTTTAAAGAGAAAAGGCAACTTGAAAAGATTGAACTGATTCTGTTATCTATTTCAATATTTTCCAGGTGGAAATATTTCAATTTCTGGAATGATATATTCATAAATTTTTCAAATTCTTCCAAAAATCCAAAAATGTTGAAATTAGTCATTGAAACTCTCTGAATAGCATTACTTTTCATGACATAGCTCATAAATAGTCTGCAATTATCAACCTTCTCATTCTCTTCCTTGTCTTCCTTGTTCAAATTCATTGTTTTTTTCTTTTCATTGCTGAACTGTGAAAAGTTGAGAAAGAATTTCTTCTTCTCTTCAGTAGAAGCTCCATAAAAGAATGGAATTTCAGCAAACGTTATAAAATCACTTCTAATCGCTTCTTCGATGAATTTGTTGTGTTTTTCATCTTTTAACGGAATAATCTGAAACATTTCATTCTGAACATCGGAGTTGAGGAGAATCCTTGGCGATTCATCCTCAATTACAATAGATATTTCGTTGAGTGCCTTATTATTGGTGTTGGATTTATTTCTGTTGGAGGGAAGAAGCGATTGATTAGTATTTAAAAATGCTCTATAATTACTAGGGAGATCGTCTTGAATGGAATCATTGCTTTTCTGCTCATGAAACATTGAGTAGTAATTGCAGAAATGTTTGCTGCATTGCTTAAAAAAATCTTCATCTATCTCATCCAATTGACAATTTATAATAAAAGTATTTTTTAAAATTTTCTAAACTTTCCAGTTGATGAAAGAATTGTTTACAAAATTCACTTTTTAATATTTTATTATTTAATGTAATTGATTCCAAAGTATGAATATTTGTTATCATTTCTACAAATCCTGTTGTTATTTCATCGTTCATTCCAATACTAAAGTACTCTACTCCAACTATTTCGTTTTCTTTGATACTGATGACAAGACCTAACCCATATTTTTTGTCAAGATTTGATAGAGTAATTCTTAAAGTAGCCGAATCTTTGTCTTCGTAAAATGGGTCACTTGCTGTTGCTTCAATATCATATTCCCTTGTGTTTATTGGTGTTGTTGTTGACTTGAGAATGAGCTTTTTCAACTTTTTCATGTTCAAAACTGATTTGAGTAATTTATCAAAATTCATTTCCAGATCATTTAGCCTGATTTCCTCTTCTTCAAAGATTAAACATTTCAATTTTTTACAATTGCTAATCCTTTCGAAGAAGCAGATTTTATCTGAATCATCTCTAAATGTACATTCGCTCAGCTCCAATTCCTCAATTTCCTCTTGAAACCTTTTAAAGATGATTCCTATTGTATACTCGTTTAATGTCTCCTTTTTCACTCTGACTGTTTGGTGAGAATCATTGCCAATAATTAATTCTTGTAAATCTTTATCTTTCAAAACCTTATCTTTAAAGCAGGGTTCCAGTATCATTTTGTTGTAGGTTTTCTCACAGTAGTCTGCAAGAAATGCTATTATATTATAAATCTTTGGATTCTTAGTTCTATTGATGATTTCGTAAATATTTTCCATTTCCATTATATTATCGCTCTCCTTTGCTTTCTTCATATTTTCAACTTGTGTTTCTAAATGTTTTGCTGCAAAATACTCTTTGAACAAGTTGCAATGAAATTTCAAATTAGGCTCAGAGTGAGTGTCATCAACTTTTGTAAATAGAACATTTGAATAGCATTTCGCTATTTCCTCTATTTTGTCAAACTCTTGAATTGGGCTACCATCTTCTTGTATGATGTTGTTGAAACAAAATTGAAAGAAATTCTTTTGAACATCTTTCTCTTCAAAGTGCTGGCCATATTTGCATATTGGATCCAACATAGAATATGGAGTCTTCTTGTTAAACAGGTCCTTGTTTTCTAACCAAAGGCTCGAGATTATCATAGCAATCTTTGGAGTTTCACTCAATTGCCTTAATTTCGAGTTGAAGTCCCATAATTGTTTACTTTGCTGTTTCACCATTTTTGTGTATAATGCTTGAATTTGTTGATCATTAAATTTTAACAGTTGAAATACACCAGCAGCATTTATTCTTAAATCATTGTTTTGTAAACTTTCCACCCAGATAATCATTCTTATTGGATATTTTTCTTGCAATAAAAGTGTTGATATCCACTGCTTTTTCAAAAAACATTCCTTACCTAAATCTATCAAGAGAGTTGTCTTTGAATTATCATCTTTCAACAATGCCTCTACAGTATCTTCTCTGATGTAGTCAAATATTTGGCTGTTGAAATTTTGCTTTTTCACCACTGCAGATAGACTGTTGGCTTCCTCATCTATTCGACTAACATTTATAGAGAGCAGCAGTTGGTGTTTTAACTGATAAGCCGCCTCCTTGTCGTTGGACCAGTTGTAGATGATTTGTTGACTTTGAAGAGTCTTACCTGCTCCAGGACATCCCACAAATATCCATTTCTTTTCTTTTATTTTTTTTTCAAATATTTCTTGAAAAACCTCTTCTTCCTCAAGTTCAACTGTTGTTTCTTCATTTTCAACATTTTCCTTAGTCTGTGACAGTTTTAATGGAACTCTAAAACTATCTAATTTTTGTCTATTATTTTGTCTCAATGGAAGGATTGGAACATTTGAAAGTTCTTCTTTTCGCCTCATTTTGACAAGTTTTATCAAATTTTCCCAAACTTCAACTTTCTTTTCGTCGGTAAAGTTTTGAGCCAACTGTTGTGATTGTTTATTGTCCATTTCACTGAACAGTCCCGTCAGGGAGAATTCATTGTTGAAAATATCATTAATAGTTGCATCTATTATATTTGCTTTGTCATTGCTTTCTTCATAGCTCTGCTTATTGTCTTGACCTTGTTCACAGTTGTAGACGCCTTCCTGTACAAGAAAGTCGGTAGCGAAAAAAAAATTGTTTTTATTATCAAGTAATTTTTGCAACTTTGTTTCATGTTTGGTCAATAGTAGTCTTCTAACAGCATCCATGGTTTTTTTTCTCTGCTAGCTTTTTGCTTTCTCTTTTCCCTGTGAAAACATGTGAAAGAAAAAGCTATGAATGGCCTAAATAAAAAAAGCCAACCATTGACAACAAATTGTGTTTATTTGCTAAGTGAAAAGAAGCGCCTATGTGCTTTCAGTCTTATCCAAGTTGTCTAGATTAAATAGAAAAACGAAACTAGAAAATAGCTACTTATACTTTCATTCTTACGTTGCGTTTGTAAATGGTTTCTTTGTAAACAGTAACTTTTTCAATCCAAGTTGTCTAGATTAAATAGAAGAACGAAACTAGAAAAAACCTACTTATATTTTCATTCTTATATTTACTTTTAAGATTGGGCTTGGGTTTGTAAAGGGTTTGTTTGAACAGAATTCTCACACTTCAAGGGTCCCAATTGTTTGTGGGAAACAGTCAAAGGAAAAATACCCCAAAATTGATGTTTAGAACTATTCCATTTACAATAGAAAATATTTACATCAGTTCCATTAGAATGAATTATATTACTAGGCTGATTTTGATGAAATTGGAAGCAAAATCAATGACTAAGAATTGAAATTGTAAACTTACCAAAGTACTCACATAAATAGAACCTTCCAGTCTGTCTTTTAACTAGTTCATTAAACTATTATTGAGGAGTGTAGCTATAGCAATGATAAGAAAACAGTAGTCTTGTACAACTAACTGTAATGTGTAACGATTGCAAAAATTGCCAAAATCAACACATTTATTAAGCACTTTATATACTTTTTTCAACACTCCCGACCTCACATCTGGTATATTGTCCCAATACAACAAGATCAAACGTGCCCGACGTAGGAGGAAGCCTGTAAAATATTTTCAGGGTGCTATTTTGGGAGATGTCTGACAGACATTCATACATTCATACATTCATAGCATAGTCAAGATGACATTCATCAATTTAGAGAGATAATCATTAGAAGGACTCTAAACAAAACATAGAATATTATGAGTTTTTTGACGATTACTAATAGCTTCAGTCTATTGAGAAAAACAAAAACAGTTCAAGCGATAGAGTTATTTTCTGAAGGAAATATCTGGCCATTGCAATTCAAATATTTCTTTGACAGGACTTTAACATGAACATTACTGATCAAAAGTATAAATGATATAATTCCAGGTGCCATTAACAAAATTATTTCCAAAATAAGAGATATTTTGTAACTGATGCTAAGCAGATTGGATGAAAATTTTTTTAAAAGAATAAGATAACATATCCATAGAATTACAACAAACAATAGCTGGAATACTGTAATTTTTGATGATTTAGATATTGATTGAGATTGTTTCATTTGAGTATTCATTAATTTTGCATGTCTTCTAGCCACTTTTAAAATTAGAAAATATAATAATAAACTTGCCAGAATTGGTCCAAAAGAAAGTACAAAATATATATAAAATACTACACCTTGCTTTGAAACAAAATTAAAACAAATCAGAGGATCTGATAAATCTGAAAATATTGGAATTAACGAGAGGAAAATTGATGAAAGATTTACGAGTATCAAGGAAAACAATTTTACTTTTATATTACAATATTGATTATATTTAAAAGGATAATTTATTAATAAATATCTAGTTGAAAGTAAACCCAAAAAATTGAACTGAGATTGAGTATTCATTAAACTGGGTACAATTAATATTACTGAACACATTATTGGAGATAATTCAATCACAAATCCACTATCTGTGCTAACATTGATGAAGAAAAACCATAAAACTAAAAGGAGGTTATTTAAAGATAGCGGAAAGATGAAATATCCAAAAGATTCTCTAGCAGATTTCGATATAATAAACAGCAATAAAATTAGAGATGATAGAAAGAATCCAAAGATTAATTCCAGATATAAAAGTAATTTTAATGCAACACTCTGAAATTTGGTTACATCATACAAAACTTTATAGCCAATATTTGAAGAATTCATCTGTTTTTCTTATCTCTGCACCAATTCTTTTATATTTTACTAATCTAGACAGAGAAGTCAAAGAATAAGTGATAATTTATGTATGCAATGGGATAATTGCCTTTAAAAGCATTTTGTTTTTTTTTTCCTTCTTATTCAATAAAACTCTGAAACTAAACATCTAAATTCTTTTTATGTTAATAATTTATTAGTAGATGGATAAAGCCTGGTTGCTGGGCTTTATTGCTTCAACATACTTTCCATTAATTTGAAAAATAGCACTAGTATGACTCTGAGCAGATGGAATAACATTAACATTTTTTCTTCCAATATCTCCAATTAGTCCTCCATAGACGCTTGTCAAAATGTTGAAATTGTTGAATTTGATATTTAGATAATGACCTGTCAAGTAGTTGTCTTCTTTTGAAATTATTACTTTTAGATTTGTAAGATTTTTTCTCAGAAATATTTCAATTTTATTTCTGGATAGTACTGCTCTTGGGCCACCTGTTGGAAGATAGAAATAATCTAGTGTTAATTGAACAGCTCTTTTATTTCTAACAGGGTCAAATTGAATTACGTGAAAGTCGTTTGGTTGTATGGAACCATGTAATCCAGAAGGATTATGCATTGTAGGTGTACCACCTTTAAGAACTATGACAGAAAGATAAATTGGAGTTAAATCTACAGCACTTGATCCAACATTCTTAATCTCTATATAATCTTGTTCATAATTTATTTCATTCAGCAAAAGGGTTTGCAATGAAGTTTGCAGTAGAATTATATTTAGTAAAACTAAAAGAAATTTCTGCATTTTTTTAAAATATTCACTCCTCTAGCCCTATTTGTTGAGTTCTATTTTAAAATCAACCATTTATATAGTCATGCAAAGCCTTTAGATTATTTTAGGGTTGGTTATGAAAATCATAAAAGTTTTTAGTACTTTTTAGATATAATTGAAGAGAATTCTCAATAAACAACCTGTCCTATTCACATTCATTAGCCTATCTTGCACTTTTGAAAGAGACTGGCAACATTAATTTGTTTTTTATCACCTTAGTAAGAAAACTATATAATAAAATGTTCTTTTTAATATATAATTGAATAAAGTATATAAAAATTCTTCAAATGCCATCAACAATGTACGCAATTTTTAGAAATATTATTGATCCTAGCTATTTTTCTTATTTAGGCAATTTTACAAAATTAAAATCTCTTCCTATTTTCATTTAAGAGAGGAATGCACTTCAGTTTAATATGGATTATTTAATTCCAATTTCAAACTCATCATTGTAAATAGGCTCTGAATGAAAGGCCTGGAATCCAGCTCTTTGTCATCTCATAATTATTCTCTAATGTGTTTGGATTGTGTTTGAAGGGGAGAGGGAAAGTCCAGTATTCACTAGTGGGCTGTATATAATTTACAGACTGTCTTGGTATTGTGGATAGTGAATCTATGACATATGCATCTATGTCATATATTATTCCCTAGTTGAGGAAATATGGCTTTAACCTTATCTGTTGCCATCATCTGGAAATCATTATTTGTGTATGATATGTCAGTCATTCAGGCAAGAAGAGTTACACATGAGTTTCTTTTAAATATCATTTAGTTAAGTTTTTACATAAGTGCTTTTGCTTTCTTATTATTGATTTTTTAATGATTTTTTTCTTATTTGGTCTTGAGACATTATTACTCTGACAATGTTTGGGGGATTTATAATTTTAATATTTCTGAATATGACAACCCTCATTTTCAATGCATTTACTAATCCTACCCCCCATCCCTGTATATAATTTTTGTAGCAAGTCAGGACTTTGTCTTATAACCTGTTATGAACATTTTTTAATTTTCTCCCACAGTTCATTCCCAGATTGAAATTGTGCCCCATCATACACTAAATTCTTTGTCAGGTGCCACATATTTTCTATTGGGCTAAGGTCAGGGCTCTTTGCTGGCCAATCAATTGGATTTATACCATTCATTCTAAAGGCCCTCCTATTAGCTCTTGCAGTGTGGCAGCCTGAGTTGTCTTGTTGGAAGGCATAATTCCGGCCCATTTTGAGTGATATCTCTTCAGTGACAGGAAGAACATTTTCCACAACAAATCAGCTATATGTTTGGGCTGCCAAGTTTTGACTAATCCTCCAAACCTCAAACACCCCATCTGAGGTTATTGGTCCCCAAATCATTACTCCACCTCTTCCCATATTTTTTGTTACACTAAAATTTTTTTCACTGTGCACTTAGAAATAATGAGTGAACGAATACTTAGACTTTAGATATAAGGCAACATTAGAAAGACTTCTATTTTATAGGAATTACAATGGTGCAACTATAGAAATACTTCTATTTCATAGCAATTATAATAGTGGAACTTTAGAAAAACTTTTAATTCATATTGTTAGCTTTCAGTACTTTAGAAAGAACTCTATTTCGTAAGAAATAGACTCTTTAACTGTAAGAGACATTGTCTACTTGGGAATTAACAAAGGAACAAAGAACATGGAAAAGATACATATCAAATACCAGATGCTGATGAGGCAGGCCTGTTTGCAGTGGCACATGTTTGGCATGTGGCCCTAATCTAATGATTATATTTTATACAGTATGTGTGATATAACAGGGAGCCTTTTTCTATCGCATCAAATAACCTTTATTATTATTATGAATTTTTTGTTGTTCCATCATACCAGTACACCAATTAACATTTGCTGTATTAATATACTCCATTATACACAACCTGTTTATTTTTAATCTATACTAGAAATTACGCATTCATAAATAAATTCTATTTGTAGGCCTGTAATTTTCATATTTACAATATAGCTCAAATTGGGATGCGACAGAAAACATCCACAAATCAGTACTTTTACCCTAAGCCTAACCCAGCCCTTAGCTGTAGCTAACCTTTTCCATTACCCTTAACCCTTAAAGGAGACCCTCCTAAATACAAATCAGTTGCTGTTTTCTTTTGCCTAACCATTTCTCAATCCAAATTTTTGTCTTGAAATTTTTCATTTGTGGACATTTTCTGTCAACTCCCCCAAATTGATTTAATGCAAGTTCTCTCAATGAAACTGGTAGACCAGAAGTATAGCCATGATTCAAACAAATTGAAGTTATAGACAGACTTTTTGCATACTTCGCAATGAATTAGAAGATAAGATTCATAGACCGCAATCATATGCTGTTTAAAACTACTAATTGCCAAGTCACAGTAGAGTTAAATCGCAAAATGATGTGGTCTCTGAAAAATTCTACTTCTGCCCTTTTGTGTGCTTTATAGCTCGATTGCAGAGCTGCTTTCGAAGTAGAACAATTCATCAACCGAGGTTTAAAAACAAATTGAAAAGATGTGAATCTTTTGAAAAAGAAATAAACCCAGTTTTACTCCATGATTAAAACATGCAGTAAAAAGAAGTAAGCAATCAATCTGATAACTGTTAGTCTTTGTTTAAACCAGTGATCCATTTCCAATCCACCATATTGACGACATCTGCCAATTAACGCAGACAGTCAGTGTCTTGACAATGTTCTCTCACTGAACATACTAGTGAAACCAGTCATTTATATACATAGTTTTTGCAGTTGCTAAGGTGCAAAGTGAATTTCTGCAATAAAGAATTTTACAATAAAATACTTAAAGCAACTTGGTTCGCTTTCGCTCCAAACCATTTTCAATTCAACCTGAAAAAATAATTCAGTAATACAAAACTAACATTGCAATAACTATCTTGTACTTTTGTTTCAGTCTGGCTTTTAAATAGTTTATTGAATTATTATTGAGGGCGTAGCTATAGCAACGATAAGAAAACAGTAAGTCTTGCACAACTAACTGTAATGTGTAACGATTGGAAAAATTGCGAAAATCCATACATTTATTACGTAATTTTGTTAATAAATATCTAGTTAAAAGTAGATTACATTTCGCGACAAAGAATTTGAGGTTTACGGAACACAAATCTTCGGATTGACGTTGATGATTTCAAACATTTTACATCGTCACCGCCCTTTATTCAACAAAGTTCAAATTCACAATTATCCACTTTATATAGTGTAACACAAGACTTTTTGCAAGTATTTTCTAACAAATAACCTCGTAAATTTGATAGAATTGCAAATTTACTAAATTTACAACTTTTATCAATTGTTGAGTAGTTTATACTTTCGCATTCATTTTCATTTAGGCAAGATAAATAACAAGATAAAAAGTCAACTGTTTCCTTTACGGCGTAGGTATATTCTGGTTTGATGGATGTATTTTCATTTTTCAACATATTATAAACTTTGAAATGGAAATATTTTTCAAACTCAATCAATTATTACCAAATTAAAAGTTTTTTTACCTGTCAAATTGGTGTTTATTTCTATTTTACTGATTACGTAATAATTACAAATTTCGTATTCTTGATTCGATGAATAAATTCTCAAATATTTTGCAATAATTTCTTCATTACAAGGAAATGTAAAGAATGTTGGTTGAATAACTTTAAGAATTTTATACAATTTTGTACAAAGTATTTCTTCGCTATATTTTACTCCAAAAATTTGTAAACCTAATGAAAAATTTGCTGTTTTTCTTAAAGAAAATCCAATTGCGTTGAATTGATTATAAACTGGTAATTGTACATAATAATCTTGAGTAGTATAACCGCAAAAAGAGTTATGGTAAATCTGTAAATTTTCGTCGAATAACCAATTGTTCCATTCAAAATTCTACCTGAATCTTTTATTAATAAATAAAAGAATTGAAAAATAATTTATTAATAAAAAGAAAATGACAAACTTTGTAAGTTAGAAGATATTTTTTCACCAAAAATATAAACTTGACAAATTTGAATAGGATTTTTATTTTCGTCAATTTTATAAAATGATATTCTATTACCAATAAATTTACAGTTATAAAAGAAATATTCAAAACTTGGCTTGTTTGTTAAATTACAAATTTGTCTTTGTATTTCAGTTGAAAGTATTTCAACTGTAGTTTCTATATTTTGAGAATTTTTTTGGTTTTCATCTTTTTGAAATGAATAAATAAAGAAATATAGAAATATATATATAGTATATACTGGACAATATTTTCAATACCTTCATCGGATAAAAGTGGAAAAAGAAGAGCAATTTGATGAATCATATGAAAATTATTCAAATAAATACTGATTCTTCCCTCAAAATTTCCATTCGTTAAAGTTCCGCTACAAGACAAAAATTCACTTTCTAAAATAATATTTGAAGCTAAATTGTCAATAATTTTTAAAGGAAATTCATCTTTTCCACCATTGCTGCTGTCAAAAATATTGGTAATATTAACATTTCTGTCACTTTTAACTAGTGATAAAAGTGTAAAATTATGATTAACTATTTCTTCGCCATAGGCTTCAAATTCAATAATATGCAAATGTATAGGATTATCATTATCGTAAAGATATAGTATAGCAAATCTACCAATAGGAAATGGTTGTTGACATATCCACATTTTATATTCTCCTTGATCAAATAATCCATTATTACTAAAGCAAATTTGAGAAAATAAATGTTGATTTTCAATTGAAAATTCTGAATAATTCGATACGATTCCCGTTACGTTTCTCGCTCTAAATGCGTCTATGAAAGAGAATATTTCTTAAACATATTTCATTTATCATATTGAAAAAACAAAATTCAACACTTACAATATCCATTTCTGTTTGTAACAGACATTTTTTGAATTACATACATTCCAAGTAAATCTACTCTGATCCAAGGATATATTTCTCCTTTGCTATGGAATAAATCATTGAAATTTCCATTCGTTAGTCTGGAACCTGCGTGTTTGTGTTTAAAGATGGAAGAGGACCATACCGGTTTATTTAAGAGGATATTCGTATTTTGTTGATAGGGAAATCTTAAAAAATATCCAAATATTTCAATTTCTTTAAATGTAATACTTGCGTAATTACTACGATTACTACGAAAGACGACAAATTGACCTTCTACACCACCTTTAGAGCATAAAATTGTATAATATTCATCAGTAGTTAATAGACTATTATTCTTTCTTCCGCAAAATTGATAATTGATTACGTCATAGGCCAAAGCAGGATTTTCATTGGTTAATTCAATGTAAAAATTTTTAAATGAATTTAAAAAAGTTAAACTGGGTTTAACGTCTAAACCAAAAACTTTAAAGTAAGCTAAAAGATTAATTGCTAGCCAATAATCAATTCCAAGGTGAAATAATACATAATTACTAATTAGGCCATTTGTTAAATTATATAGATTCTTTTTTGCTAATTTGGATAAAACTGGTTTTTTAAAAGCTAAATTTACTGTAAAAAAAAAAGTAGATTTAATTGAATTTTTAATATTTATATAAATTATATTTAATTTATTCACCTGAAAATATTTCCACTTCGCAAAGGTGAAGGTTATCGTTAAATTTTACTTCAATTATTATTTCACTTCCGTTTTCTTTTAAATTACTACAAAAGACTTTGGCTGTTGAATTCATTTCTAATTCGACGTTATTGGAGCATAAATTATTCGGTTCGGATATATAAACAATAAATGTTTGATTTACTAAACGAAAAACAAAAAGGAATTAATAAGGAAAAAGATAATTTTTTTGTTTTTGTTTTTAGTTTACTTTCTTCGTTTGTCGGCCACAAAACAATTTTTATCTCTTCGTGATATTCACTCAATTCAATTGATAGTTTTGGTTTAGTTGAATTAAACATTGTCAATATTGAACAAGATCCTAAAGAAATGTCGTTGTGATATAAACCATCCACAATGTGGATTGGATCTAGTAATGGACTATCCAATTTTCCAGAATACGTAACTTTTCTATTAAAAGCTATGTTCGTTCTATCATAAAGATTCTTGTAGCAGATTAATCTATAATTCTTCGTATTTGAATTTATTTGGTGTTTTTTCATAGATAATTTAAAAACATCTTTAACGTAAATGCTAAACTGAGAAATAGTCATCGATTCTTCCAGTTCAGTAGGCCTAAATTCTTCTGTAAAGCAACCACTTTCAATCCATAAATATGAATAGCATTCTTCCATTGGTGGTACTATACTAGAATTAGAGCCGCAAACACCTAGTTGTTTGTCTGTATAGATCGTTGTTTTTCAAATAAAATCGCTATTCACGATAACAAAGAAGGACAGCGTTGTCCCTCCTTGTCTTCTTTTACTGATTTTGGTTTTTACCTTTTCGAATAATTAATGAAGAATTTTCACTTTCAATTAATGGAAAAGAAATTTCACTAAATATTTGACATTGAAAATTAACATTTGTATTATTTCCTTTCGTATAAGAAATTCCAACACAGTCGTATTGAGTAGTGTTTAAACAGATTTTGTAGCATTCGTCAATTGATTTAACAGAAATAGTAGTATTACTAACTTTATTTACAAATTTCATTCTTTTTAAAATTAAATTCTTACCTTTTTATTAAATACAAAGATTTTTCAGATTTTTTTTTTTTGTTAAAAAATGTTTGAATGTTGGAGAAAATGTGGACAAAAAATTTTAGCTTTTAACCCTACTTTCCCTGATCTTAGGAATACCTTTAAAATCCATATTTTCTCCAAGCAAAAATATTTTAATCTTACTATTATCGCAGAAATCTTGTCCATATTGTAAATTACAAATGCATTTGCCAAATGCACAGATTTCAAACTGTAAACAATTTTCATTACTTAAACAATGTTGATTTTCTGAAAGAAAAATTTTATAAATTTATTGAATAGAATTAATTTAATAAAAAAAGAAATTCTTCAAGAAACCTGCGTTTCCTTGGCTAAATAAAACGCTTATAGCCGTGATAATTGTTAGATTTGTTAAATTTATCATACTTTCCAGAGAGAGAGAGAGGATTAAAACAATTTTTTAAAACAAGTTTGATTTAATTCTTTCTTCTTTTTTATACAAGAAGATCGTGTATTGATCTCAATGAATACAAATTTTAAAATAATGATATATCAATATAGTCGCTGATTAGTAGTTAATTATATTTTAATTATTAACTACAAAGCATGAGAACTGTAGACAAACTGCTAATCATTAAAAAGTAATATGACGATTTTATCAATTTAAACGACTCTCAGTATTATTTTGACAACAATGAGTGTTTATTAATGAAAAAATAAAGAAAAAACTAGTTTTCTCCTTTTACTACGTGGCTAAAACTGAAAATCAATGAATAATTTTTGAACAAAATGAGATTGTGAGGAAAATCTCACCTGTCGCTCCCTAAAAACTTAAACTGACTACAGCCGCGACCATTGAGGAGGTGAGTAACAAAAAACAGTGAAATTTTGGAGGAGGGAGTATCATGATTTTTGGCTATATTAAATTTTGAGATAGAGTTGGCTTTAGCGTCTAATCACATGACAGCATCAGACTATAACAAGATATTGAGCAAGTATGTTGTTGCAAATTATTATAGAGGGATACAGCAGCCAGAGCAAAATAAAGAAAAAGAAAGTTGAAACATTGCATCCATGGCCACCCAACTGCCCAGACTTCAACATTATTGAAGCCAATATGGGACATATGTAAAAGATTTTTTTAAGTCAAAACTCTTCCGATCAATGGACGATGACCTAGTTTTGTATATCTGAATCTATAAGAAACAACTAATAATGTGATAAAATAATTACAATTTTATTCACAAAGTATATTTAAATATAACAATAATAGTATACCCATAAAGAATTAATTGAAACAAACATAATTTCCGCTATACCTGTACTTTGTTGTATTGTAATTGTAGGAATTTCTGCTCCTTTAAACAACCAGTTACAGTTAAAAAACTGAACTGACAAGCTGGTACATTGGCCAAAGCTTGGGTTCAATTGGTTAAAAGATTACAAAGTTGCAATCTGATGGTCTCATAATTCTCATGTAACAAAAATATGAAAGACTGTTATATCGAACACAACTTCCACCATTCTAATTGCTATGAAATAGAAAGTCTTTCTAATGTACCTTTATATCTAAAGTCTGAATATTAATATATCATTATACCAAAGTGCACAATTCTTATAAATTCCTCTCAAGAAGAGACTGAAATCACACCTGAAAAATTGAATTCAACAATTGAAATAAAGCTACAATACATTGAATTGGAAGATGGAATAACCATCAAAATTGAAAAGAAACCAGAGATAATTCCAACTTTTCCCGAGTTAGAACAATTACATCAGGAAAGCATTGAGTTTGAATGTTTGCCTAATCAAAATGTAAACATTATTAATTTAAATACATTAGAAACTGACAATTATTTACATGTGTCCAAAAATAATATCAACGAGAGCAGAGAAGAATTAAAAGAAATGATCAAGAGCCATGAAGGTATCATGAAAGAAAGAAGGAGCATTAAGAATGTGTGTTGATTATAAGAAACTCAGCTAGCAATCAAAGGGAAATTGCTACACAATCCCATATCAGGAAGATCTATTTGACAAACTTGGAGGAGGTCATAGACACTTTTCAATATTGGATCTAACAAGTGCATTTCACAAATGTTCCCAATAAGGAGGAAAATAAGGAGAAACCTGCTTTCATTACACCATTTGGCTTATTTGAATTCAAAATTATAAATATAAAAGGATAAGACAAAGAGTTAATCTTACACCTAAGGATTGAGCAAGAAGAAAAGAATACTGCCTCAAAACAATTGCTGAAAATCTGGACTGGTCAAGAGTGATTTTCACATATCTTATCTGAGAAATACTGGCATTCTGTTGAAAAACTGAAAATGATATTTTGTAAAACAAAGAGAGATGAATCTATGTCATGTGGTGATTTAATATAATCTGTTCCTTTAAAAGGTGACACTGTACTGCTCTTGCAAGTTATAACAATACTGGTTCTACTCGAACCTTTTAAACAAGTGTTTAAAATTAAAATGGTTTATTTGCAATAATAATACTTAAGCAAGTAACAATATGAGAGTTCAATAGCAGAGTAGATAGTTTGTAATAGCAGGTTGACAAATTACCAAACTGTCTTCCAATGTTGAGGAGTAGATGCATGGTTCCAGTGGAGGTTGTTTCCAGCTTATCTTCCCAGGTCCTTGGGTCCAGATGGAAGCTGCATGCAGAATGAGAATAGTAATGATTTATATACTTTGAGGTTTGCCTCTGACATCCAATCATCACTTTACAGTTGCTGAAATGTGTAGTTCATATTTATGTTTAGTAAGAGGATGTTAAAAGGTTGAACATTTAGGAAGGTTAATTGAATTATAACTTGGCCACACCCTAGGCAAGTTAATTAAATTATAACTTGGCCAAACCTTTATTGGTAATTAAAGATGAGCCTTCAAGCTGACTAATCAGACTTATGTTCGGCCAATGTTATAGCATTTTCTTGCCTAGGTTTTAAGATGTACATGTATATGTTGCATAAAATAATAGAGTTCAAGCATGTTAAATATAACCAAATTTGTACAACACTACTATCAACTTTTTATTTCTTTAAATAAAGGAGATTTTTGGCTACCAGTTTCTATATATACATTTTCATTCTCTTCCTTTCTGCTGAATGTCTTGTGTTTAATAACAATTTTAAGAAATTTCACTAGACCATCTTAATTGTTTAACATGACGCTAACATTAACAAATCTATTATTTTCAATCTATTTCTCAATCATTTCCATTCAAGATATCAGGTTTTTAAATATCTATATTGAAAATGATTTTGAATGGAGGAATAGAAATTTGTGCCATTTTTCTGATATTTCAACAACATTTTCAATTGTTTTATCAAATTTTAGCCTACTTCTTCTGGCGTAGGAAAAAAAAGTATTGAATTAAGGTTTAAAATTTCAAAATCTTTCCAAAATTCAAGTTGCAATTTTAACATCAATTTCAATCTTTTTATCATTAATACTTTCTATTTAGCCATTTTTACACTTTGTAGACTTTATTTATCTCATATTTTTTGACTCCATTATTAAAATATAGGTCTATATTATTTTTATATTAAGAATTACTACTCAGGATTGTCATTCTGTTTTTTATATTCATTTAGGAAATCACAGAAAAGATGGATGGTTCTATTCAATTTTTCTCTTTTTCATTATTAACATTTGTCAATAGTTTAAAAATACTTATTTTCTGTATTTTTACATTATCGCTCATCTCTAAAAATAATTATATTTTAAGTAAAGAAGCCAGATATAGAAGATTAAAAATTATTTTAAAAACTGGAAGTTTTATAAACCTTTTTTAAACTTTGACCATTTTATAATATTTTTTTGTGTTTTTATCTGATAGTCAATAACTTTTACTAGTCACTTCTGGCTCTGGATTCATTAGTTATTCTTGCAATCATAATGTTTCACACCTGCATTTTAAGATATAATCTTTTTTAAAAAACATTTAGCAAAACTAAATCTTTAAATTGCAATCAAAGATTATTTGAAAGAGCAAGAGGAATTTACAATAAGACACTAGATGGTGCTTGTATCCTTTTTCTGTCAAATTGTAAAAGATATAAAACTAACTCTAAAACTGAAACAAGATATGTTAAATGCATTTCAAAAGCAAAAATGGACAATATATTTTCTGTTCAGAGGTAACATTTTCCAATTGTTTTAACATGCAGTAAAACCATCCCATAAATGGAAAATCTACACTTGGAGATAATGAATACTATCGAAATAATTATATCAATAGATAAATACCTTAACTGATTGAAAGAATAGAATTAAAGATAAATTTTACAATCAATAATATTGATGCTTATCTATCTGTACTTTTATTGTAATGTAATTGGAGGAGTTACTAGCTCTTCTTAAAAATGTATTTGGTTCTCACTAAATAAAACTCTTCTACTGATTGTAAAGGTAGATTTCAAGGAGAAAATTTCAAGATAAACTTTATTATCTAAAAGATATAGATTTAAGATAAGCCTGATCCTATTTTCTACTTTCCATTTTCAGTTATTTTTAAAGTTGAAAAAGGAAAACAGTCTCTCAAAACTAAATTTATTGGACAATGGAAGTAAATTACTTTAAATTTTTTTTCTTTAAATGCATAAATAATATTAAAAATTAAATTTTTAAAAATTTTATTACATTTTACAGACAGGAAATAGAGACTATATTGTTCAAGAAAGTTGGATTAATGGTTTATGCAGTTGTTTCGATAATGTTCCTGGATGTAAACATTTTTGACATTTAAAACTTACTATGAAAAATAATAGACTTTTTTTTTATATTTTCAATTAGGCTTGGCTGGAGCATTCTGCTGTCCATGTTTTTCAATATATGTTACATGTAAAATCAATGAGGGTGCATTATGTTGTATTTCCTCTCTTCCACCAACAATATCAGCTATGAGATCCTACATTCGAGGAAAATACAATATTCCTGGAAGTTTATGTGGCGATTGCTGTACAGCTCACTTTTGCCCATGCTGTACACTTTGTCAAATAAATAACGAATGGGAAAGTAGACATAAATCTACAGGTGTTATAATTGTAAAAGAAATTCAAAGACAAATTTAAATAAAAATAAAAGATCTTTGACAAAAAGAGTTTTTTTTTGTTTTTTACTATTTAATATGTATCAGATAGAGATGAATTCTTTTCTTTTTTCTTGTAGAGAGGGTTTTTCATTAGAAAAATTTTCCAATTCTTAAAAAAATACTCTAATCGTTTTATTAAGACTCTAAAACTTTTTTTAAATTGAATGACACTTTTGAATGTCATGCTAAATTCAATTTTCCAGTCTCTTATTTGCCTTTTTTGGAGTAATATTGTAATGTATTAGCATTGTTCTTTCAAATTCAAAAATAATTATCTCCTTATCCATCAATATATAAAATCAATTATAAAAATATATATATTTTAAAAGGTTAATAGTTCATGGATGTCAATGTTCACAAAAACAAAAATTTTTTTTAGGACAAATCCAACATGTCTATCAGTTCAATCAGCACAGCGAAAGATACTACTTATCTTTATAGAATAAAGCACACCAGGGTATAGGTAGTCATTTGTGTGAACTGTCTAGTTGAGATTCGACAGATAAAAGAAGAAAGCATATAAACAAGTATTAAGGGTAAATTAACAAACATTTCATCTAACCTCTAAATTTCATCATATTCTTTAGGAAATTCAAACAATAACAACTGATCTAAAGTAATTTTCACCAACAAGGCTAGATTCTCACTGAGTGACCCTGACGACTTCAGGACATGGAAAAATCATAGTGAAAAGACTTTAGGATAACATTAAGGATCCCGATGGTCCACAATTCAAATTTGAGGAATAAATTTGAAATTCTCATTTCATTAAAGCCAAGAATGAGATATTCTATATTTTACCATCAATTCTCAACACCAATTCATTTATCTAACCCTTTTAGATGAACTAAAGAGAGAGAGCCAATTGCTTCTTGAATGTTAATCATTTATTCAAAATAATCTATGTTATTAAAAAACTAATTGTGCATAATTGGATTAAATTTTTAGCATCTGTATTTAACTTCGAGTCGAAAATGTTGTTCATTCATTTTGCCATAGATTCCGTAGTTCAAACCGAACCATTTCCTAAAGTTCAGTTTATATCTCATGTTCTTATATATGATATTTTCATTCATAGAGATACGAGAAAGAGAATTCCGTTGAGTACCTTTTACCAGAAATTTTCACCATAAAATATTTATAATTAAATTTAAATAACATATTTACCAATTTTATAATAAGTTATTCTATTCAAGTTGTCATTAAGTGTAATAGTAGGAGTTTGACTATTAGCTAAATTAACCGGAAGTTCAGTAAATTCTATAAAAGCTTCCTGTTCAAAAGAGATGATAGTATTTTAGTAGATTTATAAACTTTTAGACTAGCTAAGTAATGTACTTGTGGAGTTGTCTGTCGTGTATAAAACCTAACGTCACAACTGTAGTAATTTCGACGATTGGATGTAAAATTCATTATTGGGACAATCGATATTGTCTTGTTACATATGTCTGATCTATTCAAGTAGATTATTCCATTGCACTCTACTACAGCTTTTTAAATAGAAGATAATTCAATTACATCATTATAGATTTATATAAAACAACATTACTGTCATTGTTTTGGGTTGATTCAGTTTTTTCCAACGTATAATTCATTGTTGTTTCGTTTGTCCCAATCCAAGGAGAGATGGTTGTTCTTTCTCCAATAGCTTTAGCTATATTTCCAAATCCAGGTATATTATCAAGATTTCTCAAAATTCGTAATTTAAAACGTTTAGCAAACGGAAAAGATGTTAGAAAAATATCGATATTGATAGAGTAGGAATATTTAATTTCGTATATCTTATTTATCATAATATCCTCATTTTCAAACAGTTTTATATCGCCCAAAGAATTATTTGTACTTGAATTGTCTGATTGAATAATTATACAATTACTTTTTGGCATAGATTACTAATTTGTAAAAATAAAAAAACACCTGCAGAACAATATGTAACTTTTGAAAATCTATTTGAAATGATTAATCTATTAGAGGCACATTTCGTGTTTTTAAAGATTAACTCGTCAAATATAATGTAGACTGTACACCAATTTTTTGAATTGGATCTGCTTGAATGTTGACAAAAAGAATTATAAAAATAAATTGAACAACTATAATCATAGGATTTATAGTATGATGGATTATTGGGTGATGTAATTATATATTCATCGAATCCGTTCTCAACATTCAGGTAAGTTGAATTTTCAGTATGACAGGTTACCTTCTCTGTAAAATATTTAAAATGTACAGAAATATTCAATTGTAACATGTCTTCATTATACTGGATTTTATTTCCGGTCTTAAAGTTGAGTTTATTTCATAACTACAATCAAAATTCATTCCAATTTCAAAGCCACTGAATTCATAATTTCCATCACTTCGAAAGTATATATCTAGTGATTCATCAATATCTAAATAGTACTTCGTATTGAGATACACTCCGTTACGTATTGCTGGTGAGGACAATCTTGTTTGGTTATTGTAAGAATCTGTTGATTAATTGTAAAATGAAGAAAGATAATTATTTTAATCTACTGTTTTATATGTGAAATTTCTTAACCATTTTGCCCATAACCACAAACACGGATTTCCTTATTGTCTTGTCTAAAACCAATGTAATCATAAAGACAATCAATGCTACGTTCGACTTGAAATGATTTAAATTCCAATGATAATCTCTAAATGATAATGTGAAAATGATTTTATTAATAATAAACTTTTGACCTACTAACCCCTTTTAAACCATTTTCAAGTATGAAATGATAGTTACAAGACTCGTATGATCTGTAAGAACCATTCGATGATAATGTATAATTTCTATTATTGCAACCCAATGTGATAGTCTCTTTTGATCCATTCTGACAATACAGTAGTTGAGAATCTTCCCGATTTGCTGATGTAGTGTTTGGCATTCTAGGAGTGGTAGTTACTATTTCGTCCTCTTCTGTCTTATCGCAATCAAACCATGCTTTCATAACAAATCCTCTCTTTACAACACTTGCATCAGTAACAAAGTTTACAGTAACAGACTTGACAGTTTTTATTGAATAAGCTTTATGGAGCTGAACTGAGCGATGGATTATTCGATCATCTTCTCTAACAGAAATATCCCCTGGCAATACATTAGCTCATATCAATAGTCTTAAGAATATGAAAGTTTTTACCTCTTCCGCCTCTTCCACAGAAAGTGCGATTTACATTTTCGCTTGCAATATATAATTTATCATATTCGCAAAGATTCTGCTTTTCTACATCGAAAGATTCAAACTCAAAGAAAAATGTCTAAATTAACAAATGGAAAAACTTTAAATTCATTTATTTATAAACCAATTTAAAATGTTGTTTACCCCAATTTGTCCGCATAAAGTATTTACAATTACTGTACAGTCTTCTCCGGAAGCGTATGTATTATTAGTCGATATAAAAAGTACTCTACCGGAACAGTCAAAATTGAATGTATCTCTTGAGTGATCCTTGCATTCTATTCTCTGAATTTTATCCGAACTTTCAGTTGGCTTTTCACACTGAAATGTTGGATTTTTGAAGTTAGCTATTAGAGAGAATTCCGACTGAGTAGATTCTCCGTCAGTGATGTATCGAATAACCAATGACCCTTTTGGCTTTATTTGATAATTTTGATTCAGCATTGGTTTCTCAATATAGAATAAATTTGTTGTTATTGACCTCTGATTATCGTCCATATCTATTTTTTAAACGGATAAATGAGATGGTATCGCTACTTTTTAAGAAACTTACCATTCAGTAATCTATATTGACAGAATGTAATGGAATTACTATCGTCCGTAAATGTCAATCTATCGCTGCTACATGTTGATGTATTTTGAAAATTCATATTTTCAAATTGTAATTCTATGATCTAAATTGAAAGAGAGAGAGAGAGAGAGAGAGTCTTTATCTCATAAAAGTGAATTAAACTATAAAACAACAAACTGAATTCAAAGTTCTATCAATATTTAAAATTATTGTACATTCATACAATCCTCGAATATTTCTATTGTTTGCAGAGATAACGAATTTAGTGTTAAAATTGCTGAAATCTTGATTTATCGTCTGCTGTTTGTAACAATATACCATTTCTAAATTATGAAGAGTATATTAATAATTAAGTTTTCGTTTTGATTGAATATATTGAAAAGAATTACTTGTTGGAGAAGCTTGGTGATTTATTAACATTCCTAGATTTTTAAAAAAAGTATTTTTTACTCGAACTATTTATAAAGAGAGAATCTCACCAAATAAATCGTCAACATTTTTCGTTATCGTCCTTTGGATTGTTTGAAAACTTTTCAAGATGCACTTTGTGGAATTATCAGTTTTTTTGCTAAAATTTCCGTTTAAACGATTAGGCTGAAATATAGGAAATTTTTTTAGAAATATCATGTTAAATATTGAGGTTTTAGGCTGTTTTTTTTTACTAATATATGATAATATTCAATCTACCTTAGAAAGTAAAATGAAGCAAACGTTTAAAATTAGAAAAGTTGCCTTCATCATAAGTTTCGTAAGTTGAAATGAGAATGTCTCCAAAAGACTATCTTTTCAAACAGAATTCATATGAAAAACCTTTTATAAACAGTCCATTTCAATTGTTTAAAAAACGCCCTTTTGGTAAAAATATTGATTCCATTGAATACTAGTTTGAACGAGTGGTTTCCAAATGAATGAACAGCATTCTGCTTACTTGATACATCATACTATTTTAAGGAATGGGAAAACTGGTTTCCACTGTTACAATTAGAACTGAAAAGAACATACCTACACAAACACACAATCCTAGAATGGATACCGCTTGAATATAAAGATGGTACTGCAGTCCATAATCCGGACAAAGATGAATTTTAGCATACTCACTACTTTATATTTACATTTATAATTGTACACAAACAATTCTTACAACAAAACATGATGAATTTAGTATTAATTATGGAACTATCAACCTGTTAAAAATATTGAAAGGTAAAAAATTTCTATTTTTAACTTTTGGACCAGTTCCAACTTCACCATATTCAATGTTTGAAATGAATATTACAAAAATTGTTACATCTTATAAAAGAATCTGACATACTAAACTTATTTGAAATTTTAGTCTGCCCTCTAAAGTTCAAGTGAAGAAGATGAGAAAAATTGCATCACTCCACCTATATTGTAAATTCTTTTTAGTGCTGTTTCAGAACAATTGTTAAAAATGGCCATTTTTAGCTGCTGTCAATAAATTTTAGATGGATTTACAAATATTGTGTATTCGCATCTACCAGACAAAGTCACTCAAAACTACGTTTAGAACGTAATAAATGTCTTGATTTTCGCAATTTTTGCAATCATTACACATTACAGTTAGTTGTGTCATATTACAGTTTTCAAATGGTTGCTATACCTACGCCTATAATAATAGTTCAATAAACTAGTTAAAAGACAGAGTGAAACAAAAGAACAAGATAGTTATTGCAATGTTAGTTTTAAAGATTCCATTTGTTTGAGTACTTTGATGAGTTATTGAGAAAATTACTCTTTACAAACAAACCCTTTACAAACCCAAGCCTAATCTTAAAAGTCAATATAAGAATGAAAATATAAGTAGCTATTTTCTACTTTCGTTTTTCTATTTAATCTAGACAACTTGGATAAGACTGAAAGCACATAGGCGCTTCTTTTCACTTAGCAAATAAACACAATTTGTTGTCAATGGTTGGCTTTTTTTATTTAGGCCATTCATAGCTTTTTCTTTCACATGTTTTCACAGGGAAAAGAGAAAGCAAAAAGCTAGCAGAGAAAAAAAACCATGGATGCTGTTAGAAGACTACTATTGACCAAACATGAAACAAAGTTGCAAAAATTACTTGATAATAAAAACAATTTTTTTTTCGCTACCGACTTTCTTGTACAGGAAGGCATCTACAACTGTGAACAAGGTCAAGACAATAAGCAAAGCTATGAAGAAAGCAATGACAAAGCAAAAATAATAGATGCAACTATTAATGATATTTTCAACAATGAATTCTCCCTGACGGGACTGTTCAGTGAAATGGACAATAAACAATCACAACAGTTGGCTCAAAACTTTACCGACGAAAAGAAAGTTGAAGTTTGGGAAAATTTGATAAAACTTGTCAAAATGAGGCGAAAAGAAGAACTTTCAAATGTTCCAATCCTTCCATTGAGACAAAATAATAGACAAAAATTAGATAGTTTTAGAGTTCCATTAAAACTGTCACAGACTAAGGAAAATGTTGAAAATGAAGAAACAACAGTTGAACTTGAGGAAGAAGAGGTTTTTCAAGAAATATTTGAAAAAAAAATAAAAGAAAAGAAATGGATATTTGTGGGATGTCCTGGAGCAGGTAAGACTCTTCAAAGTCAACAAATCATCTACAACTGGTCCAACAACAAGGAGGCAGCTTATCAGTTAAAACACCAACTGCTGCTCTCTATAAATGTTAGTCGAATAGATGAGGAAGCCAACAGTCTATCTGCAGTGGTGAAAAAGCAAAATTTCAACAGCCAAATATTTGACTACATCAGAGAAGATACTGTAGAGGCATTGTTGAAAGATGATAATTCAAAGACAACTCTCTTGATAGATTTAGGTAAGGAATGTTTTTTGAAAAAGCAGTGGATATCAACACTTTTATTGCAAGAAAAATATCCAATAAGAATGATTATCTGGGTGGAAAGTTTACAAAACAATGATTTAAGAATAAATGCTGCTGGTGTATTTCAACTGTTAAAATTTAATGATCAACAAATTCAAGCATTATACACAAAAATGGTGAAACAGCAAAGTAAACAATTATGGGACTTCAACTCGAAATTAAGGCAATTGAGTGAAACTCCAAAGATTGCTATGATAATCTCGAGCCTTTGGTTAGAAAACAAGGACCTGTTTAACAAGAAGACTCCATATTCTATGTTGGATCCAATATGCAAATATGGCCAGCACTTTGAAGAGAAAGATGTTCAAAAGAATTTCTTTCAATTTTGTTTCAACAACATCATACAAGAAGATGGTAGCCCAATTCAAGAGTTTGACAAAATAGAGGAAATAGCGAAATGCTATTCAAATGTTCTATTTACAAAAGTTGATGACACTCACTCTGAGCCTAATTTGAAATTTCATTGCAACTTGTTCAAAGAGTATTTTGCAGCAAAACATTTAGAAACACAAGTTGAAAATATGAAGAAAGCAAAGGAGAGCGATAATATAATGGAAATGGAAAATATTTACGAAATCATCAATAGAACTAAGAATCCAAAGATTTATAATATAATAGCATTTCTTGCAGACTACTGTGAGAAAACCTACAACAAAATGATACTGGAACCCTGCTTTAAAGATAAGGTTTTGAAAGATAAAGATTTACAAGAATTAATTATTGGCAATGATTCTCACCAAACAGTCAGAGTGAAAAAGGAGACATTAAACGAGTATACAATAGGAATCATCTTTAAAAGGTTTCAAGAGGAAATTGAGGAATTGGAGCTGAGCGAATGTACATTTAGAGATGATTCAGATAAAATCTGCTTCTTCGAAAGGATTAGCAATTGTAAAAAATTGAAATGTTTAATCTTTGAAGAAGAGGAAATCAGGCTAAATGATCTGGAAATGAATTTTGATAAATTACTCAAATCAGTTTTGAACATGAAAAAGTTGAAAAAGCTCATTCTCAAGTCAACAACAACACCAATAAACACAAGGGAATATGATATTGAAGCAACAGCAAGTGACCCATTTTATGAAGACAAAGATTCGGCTACTTTAAGAATTACTCTATCAAATCTTGACAAAAAATATGGGTTAGGTCTTGTCATCAGTATCAAAGAAAACGAAATAGTTGGAGTAGAGTACTTTAGTATTGGAATGAACGATGAAATAACAACAGGATTTGTAGAAATGATAACAAATATTCATACTTTGGAATCAATTACATTAAATAATAAAATATTAAAAAGTGAATTTTGTAAACAATTCTTTCATCAACTGGAAAGTTTAGAAAATTTAAAAAATACTTTTATTATAAATTGTCAATTGGATGAGATAGATGAAGATTTTTTTAAGCAATGCAGCAAACATTTCTGCAATTACTACTCAATGTTTCATGAGCAGAAAAGCAATGATTCCATTCAAGACGATCTCCCTAGTAATTATAGAGCATTTTTAAATACTAATCAATCGCTTCTTCCCTCCAACAGAAATAAATCCAACACCAATAATAAGGCACTCAACGAAATATCTATTGTAATTGAGGATGAATCGCCAAGGATTCTCCTCAACTCCGATGTTCAGAATGAAATGTTTCAGATTATTCCGTTAAAAGATGAAAAACACAACAAATTCATCGAAGAAGCGATTAGAAGTGATTTTATAATGTTTGCTGAAATTCCATTCTTTTATGGAGCTTCTACTGAAGAGAAGAAGAAATTCTTTCTCAACTTTTCACAGTTCAGCAATGAAAAGAAAAAAACAATGAATTTGAACAAGGAAGACAAGGAAGAGAATGAGAAGGTTGATAATTGCAGACTATTTATGAGCTATGTCATGAAAAGTAATGCTATTCAGAGAGTTTCAATGACTAATTTCAACATTTTTGGATTTTTGGAAGAATTTGAAAAATTTATGAATATATCATTCCAGAAATTGAAATATTTCCACCTGGAAAATATTGAAATAGATAACAGAATCAGTTCAATCTTTTCAAGTTGCCTTTTCTCTTTAAAAGGTTTACAATCAATTAAACTAAAGGATGTGAAATTTATTGATAAAGCAATGCTAATTTTCTGGCAAGGCCTAAATTCAATGAAAAGTGGAATAAAAGAATTTTCAGTTGAGAATTGTTACTTGGATAAAGAGAGTTGTTTTCTCCTTAGTCAAATAATCAAGAATTTCAAACAGTTGGAATATTTGCATTTATCGCAAATTATCTGTTTGGATTCTGAATTTAACCATATTTTCAAAAAGGTAAATAAAAAATTGAAATCTGTAAATCTGTCAAAATGCAACTTAAATCGTGTTTATCAATATGAAAATCTTATCATTTTGCTGAAGAATTTAAAAAATTTATCTCAAATCGATATCTCACACAATACGCAATTTTACGGAATGTTCCGAGAGGTTATTGAGAGTTTAGAGAATTCGTCGAGTAAGTTAAAAAGCATCAATTTGAGTAGATGCAAATTAAACGAGAATAGTCTAAAAGTTGTCAGTAAATTCTTAAAGAAATGCTCCCAATTGGAAAATCTAGATTTAAGTGGAAATGTAATTAATGAGGAAGTTTGCTCTGATTTGTTTACAGCTTTATCAACTAATAAAATTATGAAAATTTTAAAGATTAACGATTGCAAACTGAAAATTGGCAAAAGTAATAAATTGAAAGAATTCCTGGCTGAATGTAAATGCTTAGAGATTTTCTGGATACATAATAATGTTGAAATTAGAGAAGAGAGAATGGCGGAAATATTTGAAGCTCTTTCACAGTCATCATCCAAGTCAACAATATTAAAGTTGAATTTTTCTAATTGTAATCTCTCTCAGAAAAGTTTGAAAGCATTTTGGGATCTTTTCAAATCTCTACCAAATGCTCAAAGTATAAATTTGAGTAGAAATGAAAATATTGGCAAGCACTTGAACATTTTCTATTCAAGTGTACAATCAAATCAGAGTAACTTACTCTACTTGGATATTTCTAGTTGTAAAATAAGGGATCTCAATACTGTTGATGATGAAAATACTAAAGAGTATCTATTGCAAGATTTAACTGCAACAAATTTTTATCACTTGGAAGGAGGACTCTTTTCAACAAAGTTTCAAAATAAAGATTTAAACTATTTCAGGAGTATTCTCCTTGAGAAAATGTCTGTACAAACTTTGGAACAGAATTTAGTTTCCAGGAAATACCAGTGTAATGATGTCATCAAGCTTAAGGAAAGCCTTTTGAAAGACATAAAGAGTGAACAGCCTGATGATTTTAACAACTTATCTCATTTTAAGAAATGCATATTGAATGAGTCGTTATTTAAGGATGAAGCTGTTAGGGAATTTAGAAATCTTCTTTTTCAAGATTTGAGAAATTGGGCTTTGAAAAATTTACATAATTTCTTTATGGCTTTCAGAAGATTGAAATACCTGAATTTGAGTAATAATGAACCTCCTATGCTTGAAATTATACCTGCAATAATTAAGTCTTGTGCTCCTTTTCTTCATTTCTTGATTTTGAGATCCTGTAAGTTGTCGTACAGAGAACATGGACAGAATTTGAGCCATCTTCTCATTTATTGCAGATCTTTACGTTACTTGGACATGAGTTCAAATGAGAACCTGTTGGAAATTTCAAATGATGATGATCAAGAGAATGACATCCAGATTATATCAAAATTGAAATTAGCAAGTCCAACACTGCAATCTTTAAAATTCAATTTGTGCAATTTCAATGAACAAAATGGCAAAGAGTTGGCAGAACTACTGAAGGTATGTCCAAATTTAAGTGAAATTGACATTGGCGGAAATCCAGCTATTACTAACAGTTTAGGTGAAATATTTGATTCATTAAGAAAATCTTCCAACTTGAAAGTTTTCAATATAAACAAATGTCCAATAACCAAACATTGTTTAGATAGCTTGAGCAAATTGTTTGATCATTGCCACTACCTTGAGGAGATCTATATAACTTTTGGTGAAAGGCAAGACAACAGCAGACCAACTGCTAGAACAACAAAGGACAAGGAGAGGGAGAAGGGGGAGGAGGATATAGAGAAGGAGATGGAGAAGGAGTTTATGGAAAAGGAGATAGAGAAGGAGAAGAAGGAGAAGGAGAAGGAGGACACAGAGAAGGAATTGGAGAAGGAGGAGAAGGAGGATATGGAAAAGGAGATAGAGAAGGAGAAGAAGGAGAAGGAGAAGGAGGACACAGAGAAGGAATTGGAGAAGGAGGAGAAGGAGGATATGGAAAAGGAGAGAGAGAAGAAGGAGAAGGAGAACAAGAACAAGAACAAGAACAAGAAAAGACTACTGTCAGATATATTTAAACATTTAAAGAATTCTTCATTGACATTGAGAGTATTTCACCTGTCAGGTTCAATTATAAAAGAGGATATAGATAATATCGTCAATTTTTTAGTCAAATGTCGAAATTTGAGTAATGTAACATTGGAAATAAATGAGGAAAGCAGATTATTAATTTTAAAGAAGATAACCGATATTATCTCATCAAATAGTGTCTATCATTCAAAATTCTTTCCTTGGCTTAACAAAGCAAAAAGTAATATGTCGAATATAGTAAAAAAGGCTAGATTGAACAATGACAATGGTCAAAATCCCAGCTTAACCAGAATTTGGCAGAATTTTGTAAACTTAACAGCTAACTGTCATAAAAATTATTTAGATGGCGTGAAATTTCTACCCAATATCGACCTAAAAACAGTTGCTCAACCAGAATACACCAAATTTTTCAACCAATTATATATGCCATTACTTTTGAAGCAAATTAAACCTTTTCAAAAAACAACCAGCAATTTAGCTGATGTTATGTTTTTGGAATCCATCAGCAATTCGGCAGTGAATAATTTCATTATTGGATCGGCTCAAATTGGCAAAACAACACTGTTCAATAGAATTCTGTATTTATGGTCGAAGGAGGAGAAACTGCAAAATCTTTTGGTATTAAGGTTAATGTTGAGTGAGATAAAAAGCCCCATATCCTTAGTTGACTGCTTGTTTGATTCAAATTATAAACATTTGAGAAACGGCATTAATAGGATAAAGGAGAATTTGAATATGCTTTTGGAATATTATCCCAAAAAGTTGTTGATTCTTATTGATGATGATGAAGAACATTCAAACTATCCGGATAGTAATCTAAGCAGAATTCTTAGAGAAGAGATGGCATGGAAAATTAGAAAGTTGATTTTCATTAGAAATTTAAGGCAACCATCAATTCCTATAGATTATATATTCACAATAAAAGGTATCAATCCCAAACACAATATGAACAGTCTTAAGGACATCTATTGTAGTTATTCTGGAAGCAATACATTTTCAGCAATCAAATACAATTATTCCATGTTGATGACTTCTTTAAAAGGCTTCAAGGAATTTTGCACTCATCCTTTGTGTTTTTTACTTGTATTTTTAACTTTATCTGAGAAGTATAATCAACATGATCCTGCCTTACAAAATGCAATTCAACAGTTTATAAAGATTTTAAATGAGAAGAAAAGGAGTCATTTCCAATGGGAAAATAACAACAACAATACAAATGATGTCCTAGTACAATACTATACAAATTTAACATCAATGAAGCTTGACAGTCTCTTATCCACTGGAATTATAAGATATAATCCACAAGCTATTTTCCCTTTAATTCATGGTTGGAATAAATTATTCATATTACCTGCAATTGAAAATTACTACCTGAGAAAATTCTTTGTCTCCAGATCATTAGATCCATCAGGTGTGCCATTGTTTAAAGCACTTTCCGAAGGGAAATTTCTGGGAAGTACCTTATCTTTAAACATTCGGAATGCAGGTGATATGAGCCTCTTCCTCTACCTATGTAAGAAATCTGTACACCAATTCAATAAAATAGTAATTAAGTATAAGGGTGACAAAAGAATCTTTTTAGCCTTACAGAAAAGGCATAAACAAGATATTAAAGTTTTAGCAATAGTCAACCTTTGTGCAAGTGAAGTGTTCTGTCCAGCCAAAAATAACAGTACAGTTTTTGGTCATTTAAAGAATGTAATTGAAAAAAGTCTGCTTCAATTTCCAAGTAACAGTAATTTATTGCTAAAAGAGATGGTGATGAATTTTACATATATGGATTTGAATTCTTACAATTTGAAATCATTTTTCACTGATACAACCAGTACATTCATCTATTGTACAGAAATTCTGTTGAGTGATGCAAGTTTGAACGAGATCACTTGCAAACATCTGCAAACATTCCTGTCTATGCAATTCTCTTTAAAAGTCTTTGATATAAGTTTCAATAGAATTGGTAATGAATGCCTTCAAAGATTCTTCCAAAGTCTCTCTCCCAGTGCACCCATTTTGGAATGTATTTTTATTCAAAGTATTGCAATTGACAATAACATTGTAAAAGCTTTCATAGACTTTTTAAATCAACTGCAAAACTTGCTAAAAGTGGATATATCAAATAATGATTTGACAAAAGAATACAAACAACAAATGATCAATTTTGCTATAGAAAAAAAGCGAAAGGGTGGAAGAAAGGTGTCGTTAGACCTCTAGATTGAACTATATGCTATATAATTGACAAAAATATGTATACTAATTTAAAAATAATACACTTTTTCAAATGAAATGATGATCATTGCCGCATTTTGTTTAGTTCTAAAAATGGAGATCCAAGAATTGACTTTTCAACTGCACAGAGAAAGGAAAGGATTTTCAAACATGAAAGATTTACTGACAATTTTCAGTTTGATAACTTTGTATAATTGTGTAGATAATAGATAATAGATATCTATTAATTATCCTCTCCTCCCCTCAACAGGACAGTCAATTCTTGTCATTAAATATTTCACCTAAAACCAGGCAGCATTTTGGGTTGAAAAATGGTTACCAGGAAAAATCATCTATTGCAGATATTCCTGCAATTACCATACCTCTGGTGTGAGTGAGTGCATTAACCAGAGGATCAGTCAGTTGGTTATTGGCAGGGAAATGGGAAAAGTCACTTTAACTGTTAAAATAATTTATCAGATGTTTTTCTTTCAATTGGATTCTTTTTTAAAACTTTGATACTTTACAAATACTTTCCAACTGTGTGCTGCAATTGAACGTTTTCCATTTCTCTTTTGATGAAATGGCAATACAATTGTACTCACTTTCAGGAACTTTGTCCCATTACCTTTGAGTTACAACTTATAGAAACAAATGCCTTTTTTATTTGTTGATTCCAATTGTTGTATTGGGAAAAATTGACTGGACTATTATCTTCCCATTTCCAAGGGGAGAAATTATTCAATCTATTTCAGCCAATTCAAACTCCAAGTGAATTAGGTACATTTATCTTTTTCAAACAATTAATAAATTCTCTTCTTGACTGTTGATTGTAGCCAAAACTACAAGAGAGGGGAAACTTTCCAGCAGAATGGGGCTAGTTGTCATACAGCAGCCAGAACAAAAGCATATCTGAAGAGAAAGGGAGTAGAAACGCTGGACCCATGGCCAGGAAACAGCCCAGACCTGAACATCATTGAGCAAATATGGGGCATATGCCAAAAATGTTTAATGGCACATCAGGCAAGAAACAAGGATGAGCTGTGGGAGATGTTCAGAGAGGAATTTTTTAAAATTCCAGAATTGGAAATTCAATTCTTATATGAGACAATTGAAAGAAGGCTTAGGGCAGTTGTGGAAGCTAAGGGTATGTACACAAAATATTAAGGCATTAACAAATATAATATCCTATTAAATAACAGTCAAAAAAAGAACAGAAAAATACTTTTAATATTCTTTTAGATTAATATTTGTGATTGCAGCAAGTACTTATGCTCCCATTGAAAATAGGCCAAACACATTAAAATATCAATAGTTCAGACATTTGAAATGAAAAATGTATTCAGACCTACCTGGTGTTGTTTGCATCGAGGTACATTTAGTTGTACCCTGTGGAATAGTAATATCTATGAAATACTGTTTAATAGTGAATAAAATCTAAAACTTAAAATAAAAGCATGATTGACATTTAATTGAACTAATTTTAATTGACTTAATAAATCTATATATTAATCATATTAAAGTTAAGTTGCAGATAGCAATATTTGTTTATAAATTAATAAAAAATTACAGGTAAACACTGCTTATCACTCTAAGTGCAATCAACATGGTAAAGAACTGGTCCAATATTACTTATCTATTGTAAAATAGACCTGATAAGTGTATGTGTACAGTAATTAATGTTCATTTGTTGTAACTATAGCTATTGTTAACACATCAAGTGGACAAGTAAACTGCATTTTCTTGAGAATTATGACAGATGTAAGAATTTTGTAATTTATTTCATTACAATAAGTGATATAGTTTTTTGTAAATTACATTAAACAGTTTATTTAGAGTAGATGTTTAGGCAATTGTAGAACAGAGATTTCTCTTTCAACAAGCAGTTCAAGTCTTGTCTTGCAATTCAATTTTATCTATAAATAAAATTTATAATTTCTATGAAATAACACTTTTTCTAAACTTCCACCATTATAATTTCCGCGAAATAAGTCATTCTATAGTTCTATAATATCTAAAGTAAAAATTTTATTTGTTTAGCTACGTCATTGTCTATGGCTTTGTAAAATTTTTAAATATTTATTTTGTATTCAAATTTACAGATACAAATTTTTGTGAAAAAGAATGGTAATTAGTTGAAAAAAAACTGAATAAATGCTCCAACATTGTAGTAAGGAGGATGAATACTTAACCTATCTTTTTCACACATTTTAGTAATATTATTATCAAAATTGATTTGAATCACTTAAGTTAAGAGTTTTAGAATATAAAAACATAAATCATATAATTGTAATATAGTATTAAAATCTCTTGAGCATGGAAAATATATCCTATGAAAGGGAAGTTGGATCATATTTCTTATCAATATCATTTGAAGATATTATTTCAATAACTGGGTGTATTTTTTCATTTAAATCATTCTTCATTTCATCATTTTTCTCCTTTTGGTGTGAATCAGTTGCCTTTAATTTACTAAAGAAAACATTCTCTAATTTTGCAAATGGCAATTCAATTGTTAATGTAAAGACAACAGCAAGAGCGAGAGAGTAGGTCATTGTTGCCAAAAATTCAGATATCTAAGATGCAAATTATTTTGAATGTTATAATGAAAATGGGTAGAATATTTCTTATACTTACAACAGCCACATGTCTAAAACTTTTTTTGTATCGTGCAGTATAAAACAAATATGAAATTACACACCAATGTAATAAATATACTCCATAACTCAATTTACTAATTATAAAGAAATAACGAAATGATAAGAAACTATTAATAATTGATCCATAATTTGAATGACAAGACCAAATCACCCAACAAATACAAATTCCCCATGCTGGCCTATGTAGAATTTCATACAATAACCTACTAGCTTTTGTCCAAGGTTTAATTTCCGCTTCATCAAAACCTTTTCCATGAAGAATTAGATAACCAGATGCAACAACAATAAGCCACATGACCAACACAATGAGAGTAGGTAACTTTATTTTTTGTCTTTTCTGCATTAAAAATGCCAATAGACCACCAAGAGCATATGTTCCAGCCCTAGTCCATGGTTTAATATATAAGTAGGTAATAAAATTGAAATTATCCATAGTACCATCAGGTTCTCTGTTTGCAAAAAGTAAATGTATGTTTTTTTTTTAAAATCAAATTGAAAAAAAGGCCAATATTACAAACATGTATTTATTCAATAAAACTCCTTGCATAACAACATGGCAGATAACCATCAATAAAAAAAAGACTATTGTGCATAATGGACTTCTGTGGATGGTTTTATTTCATTTAATTTTTTTGCTGATTTCAAAATAAACTTATATTAAAAACTTACATAATGTAAAGAAAAAGACCAAATGCTGTAACAATGTAAAGTTGCATATCAACACTTAAATACCATGTAAAACCCATACACTTGATTTTAAAAGTAATGTTCTTATACAAAAAGTTGTTTTGTTTAAATGTGAAAATGACTTACTGTTTCAGTAATTGGAAATAGATTACTTATAAAGAGAATATTTCTCCACCAATACCTTTTACAAAGTTCAATATCATTTACAACCGAGTTAAGAGGTCCTAGCCTAATTCTTTTATAGAATGAAGCATAAAAGCATAATACAGCTGCGTATAATGGTAATATCCTCCATATTCGATGGACAAAATGGTTAATCATCTTCTTAACTGGTAGATGATTGTTAGTCTTTTTCATATTCTTCAGAAATGATCTAACAGTTAGAAAACCACTTAGAACAAAGAATGTATCAACACCAATTTGTCCATTGATTATTGATTGAAAAGTGAATGTTTTCATCATTTTAAAGAAACTTGCTATATCAGCTAGAAAGTGAATTATTGATTTGAATAATTTTTGAACAATTTGAACATAACAACTACTCAACCTACTTCCAATTGGTAAATATAAAACATATGTATGTAGTAATACCATCCATGTAACAGTAATTGCTCTCAGTCCATGAATTACCTTTAAACTATCAGTTGCAGGAGAATCTTTAAGTAATTCTTTAACATTTCTATTTAATGAAAATGGTAAAATAATCCTTAATAGAATTCCTTTTGTCCACTTTTCATTTTTTTTTCTATAAAAATCAAGGTAATTATCCAAAATTGTGGCAATTATTAAAAAAAGACCAAATATTGAGAAGAATATACTGCAAATTAGAAATAATTTTATATGATTTAAATATAATAATATAATAATTGAAATAAAGAAAAACCAACATTCCTCCAATTGATGATTTATCATCTTTAAGTGGTGTTAAAGTTTCTTCAAGAATAAATCTACCATTGCCAATGTTGGTGCAAGATTTGTCTGATATGGTAACTGAAAACAAAAAACAAATTCATCAAAATAAATAACAATAACAACAGCAAAAAACAGTTGTTAATACTCAACAATTTGGTGTATTTTCCACAAATTTCCTACATTTTGGAGCTAGACAAAATCCTATTGTAAGTGAATCAAATTTTAGGGTATCTGGTCGAAGACCTTCGAATGATAGAAGAGAATAGAAACCATTCCATTTTTCATTTACACCATTGAAGGATACATTAGCTGAAATACTTTTACATTGGTCATATTCACCGAATGATCCTTTTCGACCTAACAACGTTCCTGACAAATCTACGCCATGAGAATCTTCAACTAATTTTTTTTTGACAAAAATATTCAATATTTTAAATATGAAAAGAATTGAATGAGATTACCAACATTTGTTTGCCCATTCCTTCTCTCCTCTTACCATTTCTACCAGAATCTTTTCTCTTTCTAACCAACAATTTGATGCTAAATTTTTTAAATTTATGTCCAATGAACAATTGATAGTAGTATGAAGAATATTCTGCATCAATAATGGAGCAATTCGTAATGGGGTTAGTTTATTCCTTGAAATTTTATTTTTTTCATGACCCATTTCTTTTGAATATTGTAAATTCTGAACTGCATAGTCATTATTGTTAAATACATCTGGAATTTGTTGACAAATCGAAGAGACTGCACTAAAAATGAGAATATTTATACAAAGAATTATTGTTTTTGTATACATTCTCTCTCACTGTCCAATTGAAAGTTTCTGTCTGATTTCTGTAAACCTCTTTATATAGAATGTTTTTTATCAGTTATTTTATCAGATAAAAATTCATAATTACCCAATATGGTAATTTGAAAAAAGAAGAATTTTGTACTGAGAATCAATCAATCAAAAAGATTAAAATTGCTTAATTTATTTTGCTTCTTTTATAAAATAAAAAAAGCAAAAGAAAAAGTAATGAAAAGATGCTAATCATATGAAATCTTAAAGATTTACTCTTCTCTTCTTATTCTTTTCCGGAAAAGATTATTGTCAACAATAAAGAATTGTTTTATTATGGAATTAAATCTATTTAGAAGCTAGTACTGGTAGGTTATCTGGTAGATAACAATTTAAAAACTTTATCTTTAGCATATTTTCTAAACTTTTATAGGCCTAGAGATTATGATAAGAATGCTGGAAAGCATAGGTTTTCATTCCACATGTTGGATTGGGAGCAGGTGAAACCGTACCCACTATACTAATATAATAATTTAAGATAGATATGGTATGGATGAACAATGTAGAAAGAGTGAATGATATTGTCTTACCTTAGGTTTTTAAGATTGTAATAAAATGTTTATATTAGTAGGCATAATTGTAAAGCATTCATATTAAATTGTATGGAGTCTATTAAATTGGCCAAATTTATGATAATGTATTTACATTACGTAACAGACCTTAGCCAAATTGAATCATATCATTAGTTGTAGATATCCAAATATTGTTGGTTTCGTTACAATTGATAAAAAAATTGATCAAGAGACGAAAAGATTATCGATATAGGATTAACAATTTCAGTATCTTTCTTTGATAAAAATGATAAGAAAATTTTAAAGATGGCACAACTGCCGAAATAAAATGAAATTAGTACAATTACCACAATCATTCCATAAGTTACTCTTCATTTTGAACAATTTAAAACTAAATGATTTGAATTGATTATGAATGTAGGGTGGCAGGCTATAAACATAGATGGAATTGTTTTCTAGTTTGTAATCTCTTCCAAATGTCTCTAATAGATAAATAAATATAGAAAGTGAGCATTTTTGAAAATTCATAGACTACTTCAAATCCTTGACAAACACTTGAATTAGCCCAATCCAATATCTTTATCAGCTTGTATTTCTCTTGATTCTAGAAATAGGCCAGTGTCAATAAATTCTTTGTTATATTCAAAACATTGTTGTTTATGATTTGGTTTCAAATCTTGTAATTTGATTAAACCAGAAGTCAATTTTAGGATAACAAATATTTTTTATCTTACCTGTGCCACTTGCTTTTAATAAAGGAATTGGCGACAAACAGATAATATGAATGAAAATTAAATAGAACGTTTTCATTTTCAAAATGAAAAAGAAAGAAGCGTCTTTTCTTTGGACGAGATACTCATGTTTTGTTGATTCATTTCTACCGAAATTACATTTGCTTTTCAAATGCAGCAAAAAAACTGTTCAGAATAATAAGTTTTTAGAAAGAAAATCTGTAAAAGACAGGTCCAGAAGTGGGATGCCAAAATTGAAATACCCAAGATTGAGAGACAAATAACCGGAGCAAGCAAAAACATCCCAAAATGGACAGCTCGAGAAGTGCTGCATGATACCAGTTTACCTATTCCCCTTTCATTAATAATAGTGACAGCCATTTTGAGAAAAAATTCTCTGAATGGGAGAATAGCAGCCAAGAAATATGCCTTAAATCAAAGGCAAATTGAATGCAAAAATAACTTCTGTAATAATAGTAGAAATAAGAAGAAAACATAATTTTGGTGGTGAGCTTTCTCAAAGAACTCACATAGTTGTCTCATGGCTATTTTAAAACACTTGACAAAGTTGGTAATGAATATATAATCTACCAAAATGGAAGTGCTGAGCTTCTTTGTTCATTGAAACATTTTTAAGATTTATTATTTGAAATGATTACAATATTTATTTAAAATAACATTTCATTTTAAGAATAAAAATTGATTATTTTAAATACTAAAATCTGCTGAATTTTTCTTTTTAATCATTCATTATGATTTTGCAATCTTGATTCCAAATTTCAAAATACACAATCTAATGATTCTTTGACATCCTTTGCCTCTTGGGTTTAGTACGCATGCTCCACACTTGAAATAATAATTTCCAATGAGACGTCCTCTCTGAAAAGCAAACAAATGATAAAAAGACAACATTACAGTACAGATTTCAATACATACTTTCATTAAAGCTTCTTCAATATGTTCATCAATTGCTCTTTCCTCTACATCTTGAAATAAATTTTCATCTTCAGCCAAACCTTTTTCTTTTTCATTCAAATCACCAAATGCTGCATTTACATGAGCTTGGTAGGCTACAAATAGAACAAGTAGAGAAAATACGAAAATCTTCATTTTTCAATTTTAATGTTAGACCACTAAAGAGTCCAGGTGCAACATTAATTCTAATATAATGGCACTATTATTTTCAATTTGCTGTGAATAGTATTGGAAATTAATTAGGACAAATCTGTTAATATCATAACCATTTGGTGAGTTCTTTCAACATAAATATGATTTAATTGAACTCTGAACTATTGAAAAAGTTAATTATTATGTGAGTATTATATATCTTGTATTATTAATTGTAAATTTGTCTTTGTTAAGAGAAAATATTAAAAATGTGTGAACATTAATACTAATCAACTATTAGATTGGATAAATGTACTTTTTTGTCATGTGGTTAGTGTTTGGTAAGTACTGGTGCAAATATTAATTAATATTTCTAACAATGAACAATATTTTAAAAATCCCCCCACCATTGTTCTTTCTATATTAACAACTCTTCTCAACTCGTCATCTGAAGGAGAGCCTATGTTTTTACAAATTAAATTTCAATCCCACAGGAGAAAAGAGTTATATATTATTTTATAACATTGCGCCATATTTGTACTTTGTTGTATTGTAATTGTAGGAATTTCTGCTTCTTCAGAACAGTATTTGTCCTTTCCAATCATTTATCAATGCACCAAAGTACTCACACCATATAGAACCTTTCAAGTTCGTCCACAAATAGTCTCCAAAAGTGTAATTTCTTTAGAAATTAATCAACAAAACAACAGTATTTCGTCCAAAGAATATGTACCGAGTAAATGAGTTTCCACTCCAAAACAAGCAAGTTTAAACAATCTGCTAACAGTTAAAGAACTGAACTGACCAGCTGGGGAAATGCATTTCATTTTATAGATTTCCCAAAGTTTGGGTTCAATTGGTCAAAGGCTTGCAAAGTTGAAATCTTACAATCTTAAAATTCTCAAGTATCAAAATATGAAAGACTGTTATATCACACATATAAAGTATAATCTTTAGACAGCTTTGACATGCATCTTTTCCATGTTTTTTATTCTTTTGCGAACTCAAAAATAGCCGCCATCTGTTACAGTCAAAGAGCCTATTTCCTACGAAATAGAGTTCTTTCTAAAGTACTAAAAGCTAACTCTACTAAAAAAAGTCTTTCAAAAGTTGCACCATTCTAATTCCTACAAAATAGAAATCTTTCTAATGTACCCTTATAACTAAAGTCTAAATATTGATATTTCATTACACCTTAGTGCACATAAACCATAACAATAATGTTGATTAATTGATTATATCAACTTGCTGGCAGTGTTGGGTTATAGTTGCATAAGTGTATGTTGGATATATTGTGCAAAGAGATAAGGATTGTTGAAATTAAAAACTTTGTCCTACAAACTTTCTTAGGTAACTTGAAAAAATGTTGATGTACTTTCCTGCAATGTAGTTGTAGGTTAGTACTGGTCCAAATAGAACTGGATGAGGAGTAAGCCACTTAGAAGAGAGATATAGAATTGAGGGAAGATGAATATAGAACCAAATTGTAAGATTAATATAACTGTATTCTAAAGTAATAATAGACCTGTTCACTAAGAGGGTTCATTCAGGACTGAATGCCTATTACTACCTACGCCCTGCTTTTATACAATTCCTTATCAGTTGTTTATACCTTAGCTGTCAACAACAAGGGTCTAACCCCAGATAAGGATTGTTCACAACAAACAGGATCAAGTGTTATCATATTATGCAATAGTGATGTAAACAACAGCTTTGTATAGGTAAACCCTTAAGGGTCAATTCTTACATCATATTTATGTTAATAAACACTTGTTGTTGTCAACATGTCTAGTTATGTAACATCTTTTCCTTTGCCTATAAAAGGGGTTGATTCTGGTAGTTCAGTACCATCTACCTTTGAGGCAACATCTACTGCTACACTTCTACTATATTTTAATTATTATTTATAAAATCTCTATTAAATATAGTTCATAAGTGTACAATGGCCATAAATGAAATATTTGAAAGTCAGATTTTAGGTTGGGAAATAGTTAGGAAAATAGCTATTGAGACATACTTAGGAGGGTCTCATCTAAGGGTTAGGGGCATTGAAAAAGTTTAGGCAAAACAAGAGCAAGGTTAGTCTAAGGGTAAAATCCTTATTGATTGAGCAGCCACTTTCCTGAATTTGTATCAATTTGTAGAATAATGAATAAACATTTTCTGTTTGTTATTACTCTGACTATCTAAGGGATTATCTTTTACCTTGAATAGATTTTGCTCAGTAACACATTCGCCATATATCATATCTTTTAGACTTATTTCACATATCTAATGGGTTACGGGTTCCACTGAGAGTATTAACTCTTTATACTTGGTCAATAGTTGCTTCGAGCATTTACCATCTTTCACAATAATGTTTGTGTCACATATAATCTGAATAGATTTGTGTTGTGTACAATAATTAATTGTTGTGAGGTCTCCCAGCCAAGTGTGTTCCTTTCTCTTCAGATAAAACTGTAGGTAACTGAGGTGTGATAGGACTTAATAAAGTTATCAGCCTATTCCTCCGCACAAATGCTCTACATAACATTCTTGAGAGTGGGTTAAAAGTTTCTTGCAAGTTGACGAAATTTCTGTCAACTGATTTTAGAAATACTGCTGTTCTCACTGCATCCTTAATATTTATGGGTTTTTCCATGTGCCCTTATTCTGCTTTGATGATTTTTATTTTCATCTCTTTTTCCTCTTCTGATTTTGCAACTCTTTCTAGTAGGGGATATCCTAATTTTCTTTTAGCCAACTTAAAAATTAATAATTGTTAATTATGAAGAAAATATATTGAGAAAGTTGAAAGTTGTCTTCTATATCTTCCAAAAGAATTTATTACTTCAAAATTTCACCAAATCAAGAAAGAACTTTTAGAAAAGAATATGTACAATGATCTTGTGGAACACATTCAAAAAACTTGATTGAAAAATTTGGAAGCCAAAGTTTTGGTCTGTCTACCAACTTGTTGTCAAAACAAACAATAATGTTGAGAGTTGGCACATGAAATGTTTTGGAATCCCTAAAAAGGTTTGTACTGTTGCATTCAATAATATTTATATATTCATTAACTGTTAATTCATAAACTAAAGGAAAAGATTATTGTGATTTTTCCACACATAAAAACAAGACCATGTCAACATCAGTTGGCTAAATTGTCGGGAAATTTTATATTGCACAACAAGATTCAGCCTATCATAAAAAAATTTAATATTCAATCTGACTTGAAAAAATGGAAAGGAGCTGTAAAAATGGAAAAAAATTAGAAAATGTCAACATCCTTTTTTTTAAAGTGAAATCTTCTCCAAAATTTCTAATTGCTCTAATTTGTTCATCATTTAAATGAATACCACGTACAGAAATATATCGACAAGTGTTTGATGATCTTTGAAGTCCTTCATAAATATTCAAAAATTCATTTCTCATGCATTCATTATGTGATAGATTAATTGTTTCTATTTTAGAACAATGTTTAAGCAAATTTCCAATCTCTGTACTGTTTTTCATTAAAACAACTGTATTCTATTCTTTCTAACTGTAATGTGTTGGTCATCTAAATCACAGGAACTGAAATTAACAACTTTCAAAGTTTTGGATGACATTTGAAGTCCTTCACGAATATTCAATAATCTTCCATATTTCTATTAAACGATAGATCAATTTTTTCTATTGTAGAACAATGTTTAAGCAAATTTTGAAACTCTTTACTTTCTTCTGTTTGTAAATCACAGCAATCCAAATCAAAATTTTTCAAAGTGCTTGATGATGTTTGAAGTCCTTCACAAATATTCAAAAATCCATTTCCCATGTGAACATTACCTGATAGATTTACTGTTTCAATTGAAGAATAATGTTTAAACAAATTTCCAAGCTCTTTACTTTGTTCTCTATTTAATTTAAAGAATCTGATATTAACATCTTTCAAAGTGCTTGATGACCTTTGAAGTCCTTCACAAATATTTAAAAATTCATTATTGTGGATAGGATGTGTTGTTTGCTTTGTGAAACTATGCTTCAGCCAATTTCTTTGTACTGTGTCCTTCATTCAAATCAGCACAACCTGAACCAATATTTTTCAAAGTGCTAGATGACTTTTCAATTTCATTTTGTTGAAGTTGATTGATATCCCTTTTTTTTGGGAACCGGTTGAAAGGGTCCGCAATTGAAAGGGTCCACAGGCTGATTGAAAGGGTCCGCAAGAAAAGTAAAAAGACTTGAAAATGTTTTTTCTTATGAAATCATAAAAAAAGAAAAGAAATGAAAAAGATAACGAATGGCTAATTTGTAATAATTTATTTTGTTTCAAACTGATAAAGTAAATGAAAATTTGTTGATTAAATTTATGTCAATTTGAAAAGTATAACTTGGAACAAATATCTAAGACTTCTGAACATGTTATGTGCCCAATTTTGAAATTTTCCCATATATCAAAAATCTTCTTTTGCAGATTTACATAAATCAATTTTTTTTCAGACAGCATTTTTTGTATTACTGGCACAAGATCAGCTTCTCTTTTTAACTCATCTAGAAGATTATAAAATGATTTGCTGTTTCCAACATTTAAATTCAATCTGTTAGGAAAACCTTCCACATCATTGTTGGTTCTTATAGCAACATCAAAAACAGACCATGAAGAAGGTGGCCATATATAAGTATCTATCCATGTGTTTTCTATATAATTAATCAAATCACCTAGTTTCCTAATGCTATTAAAGTACTCTTTTATTTTGTTAAATTCCTGTGGAATGATATTTGGAGGTAGAAATGGCAAAGCCATTAAAGTTCTCATTTCAGCATATTGACCTGTGTGATTTTTGTAATCTGATGCATATCCTAGTTCCTTTGAAACAAACAAAAAAATTAATATTATACATTTTATTATTAATTTTCAATATCACTTGAATTTTTCTGAAGACTGCTTGGCTCCAATGGAATAAACAACCTTTTGATTTAGCTGCAGGAAACAATTTTGAGACTGCTTTCCAAAGTGCCTTCTAAAAATCCATTCTTATGGTTTTGGGTGAATAATCACCAATCAATTCTTTTACATTCTGATGAAAAAGGAAAAGGTTAATCTTACATGTATTCAATATCATTTGAAAACATACTTTGAACAAAAGTGAGTATGCTGCTCTCTTTTTGGAAAGAAAGCAGAGCAAAAAGCAATGGAACTTGTTTTATTTCTCCATCTTTTTTCAAAAAACTATGGATTGAAAACATTTGCTTGAATGGTTGATTGACAACTTTAAAGGTGCCATCCATATACCAAATCTTTGATGATGATAATAGTTTTAATTGTTTTGCTGTTGCAAAAATTAACACTCTTTCATTTTGATGTAATAAATCACATTGAAGGAAACCATCAGCAATAAAGGAGTGATTAAGTAAAAATGTCAAGGATTCTGGTTCTTTTGGTTGGTTTTTTCTTCTGTGGTAATTAACAACCTGCTTGCAATTTGTAATTTTTGGAAAATTTGACACAATATCTTGTTGAATATAGGCATCTTCCACAATTCTCAATGCAGATGTCTTTTTTTCTGATTCTGCTCTTTTTTTTATTTGCACTTTCATTTTTGTAATTTGCTTTAGATTTTTCTTTGGTGAATGATTGTGAGGTTTAGAGCCTAATGTAAAGTTACCACCATTTTCATTAACACTTCCAGGACATTTTCTTTTTTTATTTTTGCCACTACATTTCCAAATTCGATTACATTTTCTTGTTTGTTTAACTGTATATGAAAATCCATTATGAAGAAGCAGAGGTTTTCCTTTTTGACTTCCATTTTCAAATATTTCAAAAGATCCATCAGTCAGCAAAATACTCTCTTCCACATCTTCAAATGAACTTTCATCAATCTGTTAAAAATAGAAATGTATATTAATTTATTAATTTATCATGTTTTCACTTAAAGTTCACACATTCATGTTTGTGTCCTCATTTGATTGTACATTTGCAGCAATTTCTTCAATGACACTTCCTTCTCTTTGTGAAACAACTGTAATATCTTTTGCAATAGGTACATCAGTATAAAAATATGTGCCAATCTTGTGGTCTTCCAAATCTTCTTGAGGATGGTTTTCATCAGCTATTTCATCACTTGTGAGAAGAGAATCAATCATTTCATTGTCAGAAACTGTTTGTTTAGCTTCAAATTCCTTTTTGTCACATCTTCTTAACGGGGCGGACAGAAAACGTCCCCAAATGAGATTTTTGAAAGCAACATTTCGGATTGAAAAATGGTTAGGAGGGGTAAAGTAGCTTTTGATTTATAGTTAGGGGGGTTCCATCTAAGGGTTAGGAGCAATCAAAAAGGTTAAGGAGAGACAAGGGCTAGGTTAGGGTTAGGGTTAAATCATGAATTTGGGCCTTTCAATCAGCTTGCGGACCTTTTCAACTGTGGACCCTTTCAATTGCGGACCCTTTTAACCATATTCTTTTTTTTGACATATTGTATGCTTTTTAGACAGTAGACTTTATGATTTTCTATTTAAAATTGTTGAGTACAACCAAACAATCTGTATCTTGACTAGATTCCAAGCTAATTGAACATTCAAGCTTAACAATAGCATTGTGTACTATATTCTATATGTGTTTGCAAGTTATAACATCACTGGTTCTACTCAAAGTAGAAAGTATACTGATAATAAAAGACAAATTGGCAGAAATTATTTTTTTTAATAAAAACTAGTAGACATTAAAAAATATTCAGGAAAGAAGATATTAAATATCAACTTAATGATTGATGGGAAAAGTATCCAGTTGGATAATGTTGAGGTCAGGCCACACCATTAGTGTAATGGTAATAACTCCTACAATCAACTTAATTGGCAACTGTTTCATTCTTTTTTTGGTGAGCATTCATTAACATCATTTAAATATTTCATCAATCAAAGATGACCTTGGATTCTTGCACATTCTCTCTTGATTAGGGTACTGAAAAAGGAGTATGGGAAAAAACGTCCTTGGGAAAAAACGTCCCTGGGAAAAAACGTCCCAGTGTGGGAAAAAACATCCCAAGGTTAGGAAAAAATGTCCCAAGGTTGGGAAAAACAAGTAGTGGGAAAAGATATTAGAATTTTAAAAAAGATTGCTCTATTTTGGGAACCAATGGCAATATACTGAGAATATAATAATTAATAATGAATATATGTTTATTAAAATGTATTAAAAATGAAAAAAGCTAAGAATGTTATACAAAGTTTAAAAGTTACTAGAATAAAGTATAAAGTATGTTAAGACACTGAGAATTATTTTGAATAGATTAATGCAATCTTCTGCAAGAGGACATCCCAAACAGCAAATACTTGCTTCTGCTTCTGGATGACACTTTTCTTCTGATACTTCTTTAGCCTTTTTTCTGATAGAAGTTTCTCTACAACTGGAATAAGACTTGATTCCTGTTTTAAAATATCTATGAGCATATAAAATGACCCTTTTGCAGGAGTCTTTTCATTTATTCTTCTGTGCCATCCTTCAACATCATTGTTGGTCCTGATGGCAAGACCAAATACAGACCAACAATTTGGTGTCCAAATTGAATGCTTAATCCAAGTACTTTCAATGTATTGGAAAAAATCCAAAAATTCATTTCTCTCAAAGGCCTCATCTTTTAGCATGTAGAAACTGTTTAGAATGGCTTCATCTGGAAGAAAAGGTAATGCCAAAACTTGTTTCAGCAGTCCTGCCTTCTTCTTTTCCATATTATATTGTTGTGTGTATCCCAAATTCTACAATAATTTAATAATAAGGCCAACCACTGAATTTAAATATAAGCTTACTTGAATTTTTCTGTAGACAGCTTGTGTCCAATGGAAGACACAACCTTGAATAGGAATATTAGGGTAAACTGAGTTAAGAGCACTCCATATACCTAATTCAAAATCAACTACAAATTTGTCAGGTTGAAAATCATTTGTCAATTTTTGAATCTCCTTTTGATAAGATGAAGTTAATGAAACAGAATTAAGCAACCAAATCATACTTACTTTAAGAATCATTTTGTACACTTTTTTTTTCTTTGATGTTAAAAAAGCAAATGCTAATGGAATTTGTTTTGCTTCTCCATCATTTTTAATAAAAGAATGAACAGAAAAAAGCTGTACAAATGGATCCTTCACAGCCTTGAAAGTGCCATCTAAATACCATACTTTACTTTTACATAATAAAGACAGCTGGTGCTTAGAAGCAAATAGTAAAACTCTTTGATTTCTTACAACAATATCACTTTGAAGAAAATCATCTGGTATAAATGTTGTATTAAGTTCAAAATCAATTTCGTTTGGTTCTTTAGGCCTTGATTTTTGCCTATTGATATTGGCTAATCTCCTCAGATTTTCCAGTTTTGGTAGGTTATTTTCACTTTTATTTAAATTAATTAATAGATCTTCAGCAATTGCTCTTCCAGATGACTTGATGTCTGCATTACAGATTGCTCTCAATTCTTTTCTAGCAGAAATATTCACAATAAGGCTTTTCCTTTTGTTATGATTGTGTTCATGTTTACTCTTTATGAAAATATTTCCTTTTTGTTGAATAATAACTGGACATTGAATATTCTTATTTCTAACAGAACATCTCCAGATGGTTCTCTTGTCACTTCTAGATTTTATATTAAAAGCATAGCCATTGTTGGTCAAAATATCTTTCCCTTTTTGACTTCCACCAATAATAATATGAAATTTGTCTGCGCTTTCCGTATTCTCATTATTTTCAGTTTCATTTTCATGCAATAAATTTTCCTCCATATTAGAAGTATTGCTAACTTCTTTAAGACTACAATTGTCTTTAACCATATTATTATGAGTACAACTCAGAGCAGCTTTTACAATAGGATCATCATTGATCACATCTGATAAACTAATGAGACAATATCTTTCACTCAAACTTTTGCATGAAGAACACTTATCATCTTTCATTTCTGTAATATTAAGCAAAGTTAAATAAATGTATGTTTTACATAGTAAATATCACCTTTACAGATATGATGACAAAGTGAACATGTAGTTTCTTGAATCCTGAATTTTTCTGCACAATTATTGCAAAATACTCTTTCAGATTCTAAATTGAAAATGAAAAAAGTGAATAATTTAATAAAAACATATAAAGAGACAGACCTTTGATGCATTTGGCATGGACATAATCTTGGCAGTCATTGCATTTCATCTTTCTCTGTCTGCCATAAAATCTTTTATTACAATTAATACAAACAGGTGCCATTACTAAGTTTCTGCAAAAATAAATTCACTTTCAACTATCAAATATGGCTGCCTATACAAAAATTATAAATAATAACTCACTGGAAAGAAGTGTTCTTAAAAAATGTATAATCTTGTAATATTCAATAAACTAAATCAATACCAGAGTTTCAATGCTTAAAAAACAAATTAGCCTGAAAATATGCCAAGAAATGCAAAATTTATCTTTCACTTACAGACAAGACAAGGAAATAACTCATTTCTCTTTTAATAGCATTACATAATTCAGAGAAAACTGGTAAAAACATCACAATACATATCCCTTTCTTCAAAAATATTAATATTTTATTCTATAAATGAAATAAACAGCAAAGAGAAAAACATTTCTGATTATAAGTATAAATAATTATGCCAAGTATATCTTTAGCCAGGCATAGGACGTTTTTTCCCAACAATTAGGACGTTTTTTCCCGCCCTGGGACGTTTTTTCCCAGGGACGTTTTTTCCCAAGGACGTTTTTTCCCGACCCCGAGGAACTTTTGGAACTGAATTTATATGCTGATCTTCTTGAGTATATGGAATCTACTTATATTGAAAGCAATATTTGGAAACCAGAAAATTGGTCAGTTTATGAATTAATAGTTCATACAAATAATCATGTAGAGTCTTGGCATACAAGAATCAATCAAAATTTGGAAAGCAATGAAAACTTTTATACTCTTATCACTGAATTTCATAGAGAAAGCAGCCTTATTGAAGTTTATGAGGATATGTTGGTGGAAAATAAAATGAGACAGAATCAGAAGAATAAATATAAAGATTTGCAGGATATTATCTTTGAGTTGTGGAAGAAGTTTGAAGAAAGAGAATTAAGTTTAGATAATCTCTTAAAGGGTTTAATTGACTTGAACATTGCTTGAAAAATTATTTCTTTTTTTGTGATCACTTATTATATTTGTTTAAGCTTTTGTACTTTAAGACAAAAAATACATTATGCATATATAATTTATATTCAATTGACTTTTTTTAATTCAATAAGTACAGCATCAAAAAATATTATGTTCTTCAAAAATCAGTGGGCCGTTCTGACCTGGGGCGTACTGACCAGGGGCGTTCTGACCCTAAGCTGTTTTGCTAGTTGTCAACATCTATTGATCATCTAATAAAATGTAAAAAAATGGAATATTATTTGCAGAATTTCAATATGAGGAGTCATTACAGGTTTAATTTCCTTTTTTTCTAAATAAGAACTCTGAAATTAATTGTAAACTTATTAAATTTTAAATTAGAAAAAAAAATTACCATACTTTTTCTGTAAACTTTTTGCAAGCCTTGGGAAGACAATTTTTTGAAGAACATAAAATATATTCATAATTTACTGTCAATACACAATTCTCTTTATATTTTAAACTCTGTTTCAAAATGTTCTTTGGCAGCTGTCATTGTATCCAAGATTAATATTTTTCTCATTGACAACTGACAAAAGACATTTACTTCAGATTAAGTTTCTCTATATTAACTACATTTTGGGGAAATTGTGATAAGTATATCTATTTTTAATAACTAGGAAGTTAGAATGGTTTTTGGCCAAATGCCATGATAGAGATAAACAGCATTGGCTAATGTTGGCGTAGTGCCAGTGAATGAACAACAAATGGTAAATTCTTTGAGAATTCTGAGGATAAGTTTTCTGCCAAAAGCCATTCTTTTTTGTTATTTTAAATCTGGCCTATCAAAATTTAGGGTGTGCGAAAATTTATGCGGACTACTGTGCATCACTAACCAAATTATTTTATGAAAAATCCATAAAAATAATAAAGAAAAAAAGGGTACATTTGCACTCAGGTATGTTCGAACCCCTATTTCTCTTATCCTTTCAATCACCTTAGGCTAATCATTTTTATTTCCAGGCAAGAATTTCTCAATAAGATCACTTGCTCTCCCAGCAAAACTTGTTACAGTTTCACCAGTTAATTGCTTCAACCTTTCAACATCTCTTTTATAGACAATTAGGTGAGGGTTAAACTCAAAGTCTAAGGCATCCCATATATATTTTTCTGATGCTTCAGGAGGAAGTCTTTCAACAACCAGTCTAGCTTTATCTACAGTGTACTTTCTTAACATTCTTTTTGCTTCAGTATTCCATGAACTTATTTCTGCAGCTGTTCTGAAATTCCTTTTAAAATTCCAGTTGTCCTCTCTTCCAGAATATGGTTTCAACAATATAGTATTTGGTCTTTCACCAGCATCCAAGAGTAAATTTGCTATGGTATGTTCCAATTAAGTAATTTGCATTACCAACTGTTCTGTTGTCCTCTTGCCCCTATTCCTTTCTTGAGACATTGGCTCACTTGAACTACCAGATTGTGGTTTGCGGCTACTTGAACTTCCATACATAGAAGAGTTTTCAGGAAGAGTTAATGAACCAGACTGCACATGTTTTGTAATGAAAGATTCACCATCAACAGCTTCACCCAAATTCTTTACTTTTTCCATATATTCCTCCAATTTCAGCATATACTCACTGATTTTCTTTTCATCTTTACTTGTTCTACTAGTATAGGGATCACTTCCAGCACTAGCCATTTTAAAAAAAAGATTAGAATCCTGTCAACTGCGCCAAGTTTGTACTTTCCTGCTGGGGTTGTAGGTAAGTACTGGTCCAAATAGAACTGAATTAGGAGTAAGCCACTTAGAAGAGAGATGTAGAATTGAGGAAGGATGATTATAGAACCAAAACATAAGAATAATATAACTGTACTCTAAAGTAATACTAGACCTTTTCACTAAGAGGGTAGATTCAGGACTGAATGCCTGTTACTACCTACGCCCTGCTTTTATACAATTCCTTATCAGTTGTTTATGCCTTAGGTGGCAACAACAAGGTTCTAACCCCAGATAAGGATCATTATCTATATTATTATTTGGAAATTTTTGTCGCGGACTGTATAATAGAAATGCTTCCAATTAATCACTAAAAATCATCAAACACCACCAGAATAACTTACCTCAAATTGAGTGATATTAGAAAAGGAAGAACATCTAGCTTAAATTTTTCTTTGTAACTTGTACTTTATTGTATAGAAATTGTAGGAATTCTTCTTGTTCAGATCAGTATTTGTCCTTTCCAATCATTTGCCCAAGATTAGGTTAAATTAGTCAAAGGTTAATTTGGATGAAATGTGACAGTCTCACAAGAATGTAACTAAAATGTGAAAGAAACTAGTAAACTTTGCAAAAATTCTCTTCATTTATCAGATGCAAAACAAAAATTTAATTTGTCAAGGTCCGATTTGATGACAACATATCCCCTTATGAATTTTCTGCAATAGGGGCATTTTGCTGTTGTAAGATTGAGCAGGCATTCTTTGCAACATATAACATGATAGCAAGAAAGCAATAGAATATCTGCGATATTGCTAAAGCAAAGCTTGCATTTTAAACTATCAATAACTTCCTGATGTTTCTTTGCTTCTTCATTTAATACTGGTTGTGAATCATTTTTGGATGCCTGCAAAAGAAAGCGATTAAATTAAAGCAAAGTAGCATGAATTTAAATTCTTTCCTGATTTGAATATTTGGACATTTCATATTGATAATTGATAAGTATTATGTATGAGATTCTGGCTGATAGGCTTTCACAACAATGGTTATCCATTTGAAGCAGCTTCTATAAAAGGTTATGTGGTTATAGCCACAAAAAAATCAATACAGGTCAGTTCCTAAGAAGCGTTTGTCAGAAAGCTGTATAGCTAGCTCAATACTATTTTCTACAAAAGCTAAACAATACCATTGCCTGTAAGGTATGGGTGGGAACAATTTTCATAGGCCAAATTTAAAATAACAAATATAAATTGTTTGTTTTTTGTCAATGAGTTATATTTATGTAATATTGAAAAAGATAGACAAAATAATAATTTTCTCCAAAAGACACATCTTGAAACACATATAGGTAGGATAAAAATTCATTTATTCATTAATGACTGTACAGCAAATTGTGTTACTTAAATGAGTGTCAGGTTTGTATTCCTTTCTAAATAAAAAGATATATGGAAAAGGTTTCTGTATTACAATAGCAAGCTTTATTTCACAATAGATGAGTAGTATTGAATTAGTATTGCACTGATAGCTATAAGCATTATGGGAGTGGGTGAAACTGTACCTGGGTGAAACCGTACCCAAATGAAACCATACCCATAGATAGGCTTTTTTTAATTTTATTATTTTAAATTACACTAATGGAACCTACAAAAATAAAGACAATGTTGAAAAATGAAATGACAGCCGTTTTATAAATGAAGAAACTGAAGTTAACCTTCACTTTGGTAAGGATTTACTATGAAATTTGAACTACTTTTCATAATTATAATGAAAAAGTGCAGGTGTTTAGTGGGTATAAATTTGTCATTCAATTGGCAAATGGGTAATGGTTTTAGACTGAATCTAAATGGACTTGTCTCATCTGCTAACACTCTGAAACAATTCAAACTTAGTTATAGTAATTTGGAAATATATCAAGGAGTATACTTTGGCAGAACATTAAGAGGATTCTCTTCCATAGTAGATATTGATATATTATCAAATTACAAAATGGAACATGCTCTTTGGTTTATTTGCGGAACATGTAGATCATTTACTAAAACTTTGCAAAAAATCAATATTTCTAGTTGTAAATTAACAAGTGACAATGGTAAAAACTTGGATGACACACTACAACAGTGTTCTTCAATAGTTAAACTTAATTTATTGAGCAATTCAAGAATAGGAAAAGGCAAATTTCAAACAATTTGTGATGGACTTGAATCTCTTGCCTGCACTATACAGTAAAAGTATACCTTAAACTCTAACGCATTGTATTGGTAAAGTTGGTGGAAATAGCTATAACCTACGTCTGCTACTCATTCATTGACTACATATCTATGTTTAATCTAATATTTAAGACAGAAAAAATAAAAAAAAGAAACTTCTTTCTTTGTGAAAAGGATTTTTAAAGTTTGGCCTATTAAAATTTATAGTGTACCAAAATTTTTGCGGACTACTTTATATGTGGATGCGACAGAAAACGTCCACAAATTGGTGCTTTTACCCTAACCCTAACCCAGCCCTTAGCTGTACCTAACCTTTTCCATTACCCCTAACCCTTAGAGGAGACCCTCCTAATTACAAATCAGTTGCTCTCTTCTTCTTCCCAACCATTTCTCAATCCAAATTTTTGTCTTGAAATTTCTCATTTGTGGACGTTTTCTGTCGACCCCTTTATATGTATATACAGTATAGGCAAAAAGTCCCCAGCCACCTTGTAAAATTTTTAGTTTCAATATTAAGATATATAGAATAACTACTTTTAATAGATAATAATAATGATTAACATGTATAAACTAATATCCTTTATGAAAAATTATCAAAAAATTGTTTTTCTTTTATAAAATCCAGTTTTAGTAATTATACCTTGAAAAAAGGGGTTAGTTAAAAATGAATCACCATCTATTTAATTAAATATTTTACATTAAATCTACCTTAGGACACTCTTTTACCATGTATACACATGACTTATTATAATATTTTATGAAAATATAGTAATAATACTTTTAAACCTTTTTAATACTTGGTATGACCACCCTTATTGAAAAGACACAGCTGTAGCCTCTTTCAAAAACTATTAAACAATTTTTAACATATTCAGTTGGAATATTGTCAAATTCTTGCTCTGTTACCCTCCATAGGTCATCTACATTTGTACACATGTGTTTACCAACCCTTCCTTTTAGATATGACCATAAATTTTCAATAGGATTTAGGTCAGGACTCTGGGCTGGCCAGTCTTGCAAGTGCCTTATGTTCTTTTCATCTAGATACCTTAAGGTACTCCTAGATGTATGGCATGGAGCACCATCCTGCATGAATACTTGGTCCCTATTGTAATTTTCTAGGAAAGATTTATCAAGAATTTCTTGATATTTTTCTGAATTTAAATTACTTTTGTATAAATGGATACCTCTGCTGCCATCACTTTTTATAAAACCCCATATATTTAGGGAACCATTTGCCTCTTTAAACATTTTTATGGCATATGGCCTTCTGACAAACTGCCTGTGTTTTGGATATAAATCTATCCTTGTCTCATCTGAAAACACAATTGAATTAATTTGCTCTTTGTTCCAAGAGAGGAGTCTTTTACAAAACTTTCTCCTATTTATTAAATGCCTTTTTTTTAATAGGGGTTTTTTTGCTGCAACATAGCCTCTCAAGTTATGTTTCCTTAAAACATTCTTGCAAGTAGATAGGGATACTACTGATGCTAATTTAGATGCTGACAAAATTTTTTTTGATCCTCAGAAAGGATTTCTGCTAGAAATAAGGCATAATATTCTCTCATCCCACTCACTTAATTTGGGTGGCCTGCCACATTTGGGTAAATCTTCAATTGTACGATGCAATTGAAACTTTTTCCAGATATTTTGGGCACTGAACCTCAAAATATTTAGCATTTTGGCAATTTTATTCAATGATAGCCCTTCTTGGTGTTTTTCAACAACCAAACGATGAATTCCTTTATCAATGACCACCATTTTTTTGAATAACCAAAGATACAATTATCATAAGATAATTTCCTATTTGATTTATGCAGCTTAGCATACTAGGGTAGTTTTTGATTAACTAGATAGTGACTCATTTTTAACTAACCCCTTTTTTCAAGATATAATTACTAAAACTGGATTTTATAAAAGAAAAACAATTTTTTGATAATTTTTTGTAAAGGATATTAGTTTATACATATTAATCATTATTATTACCAATTAAAAGTAGTTATTTTGTATATCTTAATATCAAAACTAAAAATTTTATAGGGTGGCTGGGGACTTTTTGCCTATACTGTATATAATAATTTGAAAAAGTAAAAATATTTCATCAATGTGAATTATTATTTAAAAAACTAAAATGTTGTTGAAAAGTGAAGTGGCGGCCATTTCAAAAGTGGAAGTGGTAGAAACAAACTTTCTCTTCAGAAGGCATATACTTCAAAAAGTAAGTTATATTTCCTGAATAAATTTTGGACAGTTCTTGTTAGTAAATTTTACAGAGGTAAATTTCTAAATACTTTTAAGCAGATTTTTGATGAGGAATATTTTAATTTAATGTGTTTTCTTTAACAGCAAATTATTTCAAAATTTGTCAAATAAATAAAATTTCAGCCATTTTGAATATTTGGAAAGGACGTTGATTGATATCTGACAATTATTTTTAATAATCAAATGAATTTTTTCTGATTTCATAATATGGCTTTAAAATGTAACAATTGTGATTCAAAAATTTATAGAAGGCAAAAAAATTTGAAATGCTGCCTTTGTAAGAATCTTATCCATAAAAAATGTACAGGTATATTAATATTTAATTATGTTTTAGATAACTATATTTTGTTAACATATTGAACATATTGACTAAAAAACACCTAGCATTCCAGTTTGCACAACATGTAACAAAAGAAAATGTACTGTTAGCCTTAAAAAGATAACTAATATGGAAATTGACCAATACCAAAAGAATAATAAGAGCTTAGATGATAACAAAAGTGATCCTGATGAATTTAAGGATTCAACATTGGAGCATGAAAATCCCATACATTCAGATAGCCAATCAATGGACCTAGACTGTTTGGAAGAAGTTGAGGGAAATGCAGAAGATGATAGCAATTCAATCAGAAAGAATGATTTTGAGATTGTAAAGGGAGGGAGCAGAAAGGGACATGACATTCTTCTAAATGATGGATACTCTTTTGTTGTTAAACATAAAACACTTACAACCACAATTTGGGTATGCAGTTTGAGAAATAAGAAGAAAAGATGTGCAGCTAGAGTAAGACAAAGTGGAAGTATATTTATTAAAGGCAATCTGGAACATAATCACAATAGAAAAGAAAATTTAGAAGTAGATGTTAAAGTAAAAACAGATTTGAAAACTATATAAAAAAGTGATAACAAAGCATCTGGAAGAAGCATTGCTGAAAAAGTTCTTTTATCATATGAATCTAATGCTAAATGTCTTCCTGATATTAATAACTTAAAAAGAATGGCAAACTCAAATAGACAAAAATTAGGACTGGATATCTCAAAGAGAACCATACAAAGGGTTCTAAAGCAAGAAGGAGCAAGCTATCTAACTGTCCCAAAAATTTACCCTTTGTCAACAAGAGCTAAAAAATACTCAAATGGCTTTGGTAGGTGGCTGGATCCAACAACAGATTAATTTCAGTAAAGTGATCTTTACCACTGAGACTAGGTTTGCCCTAGATGGTCCAAACCACCTACTAACTTGGCAAGTAGACAATAGGCCAAGACTCTCAAGTCCTGTTGGTGGAGGAGGAGTGATGGTGTAGGGGTGTAAATCCTCAGATGGTGAAGTTTTCATCCAAAGACTTCCCTCTAACATCACTGAAGAAATTTACTCTGAGTTCATTCAGGGGACAATTTTTCCAATGTTGAGGGAAAAATTTGGTGAAGACTTCTTCTGGCAGCAGGATAATGCACCTCCACACACCTCCAGTGTAACAACTGATACACTGGAGGAGAACAGAATCCAAGTGCTAGTTTGGCCTCCATATTCACCAGACCTCAACCCCATAGAAAATTTGTGCGGTTATTTAAAAAAAATGTTTATGAAATAAGTACGCCCCAAACCCTTGACCATTTATGGGACAAAATACAAGCCAAAACAGAAAAAATAAATAGAAACAAAAGAGGCTATGTAAAACATTTATATAAAGGAATAGGAGGAAGAATTTGGCAAGTTATTGCCAACAAAGGTGACAGGATAGGAAAATAACTCTTGTACAAATACAAAATATAGAAATGTAATAAAAAAAATGAAGACAAGCTAGTTAACTGACAATATACGGAAATTTTTGATGCACTATTATTCTGCTATTTTTTAAGATTATTAAACATTCAATTCAAACCGAATCCAAATTTCAATTTCAGACATATTCTTCAACCAATATTTAAAAAAAAACCAAAAAAATTCATCTTAGAAAGAAAAAAAAGCTCTTTTATCAAAAAACTTTTTTTTTTTCATATATGGATCTTTCTGTTGCAGACTGTATTCTATGAAGAGAGCGTTTAAACATTATGTGTGAGTCAGTGTGAGTCAGTGAATGTATGTCAGTATGTTAGTGTCACTTACAAGGGGAGCTTGACTTAGCCAAAGTCAGGATAGTTGATAGAGAACAATGTGGCGCGAATGTGGCACCACGAATGAGAACAGTCAAGCACCCAGTTAAGTGACGCTAGCAAGGTATAAAAGAGAGTGAATGTATCAAAACAGTGTGAGAAAGCTAAGAGTAATAAAAACATAATTTTAGACAGAATTGTCTGCAATTCCGTGCTACAAGCAAAATAAAATCTTGTAAATTCTATATTGCCTATAAATCTGAAATATTCTGATGTATATTATGTCAACAGTTTTTAAAATTTATAGCAGAAAATAGATTTTATTGATGTTTTTTGTTTTTCAATGTGTTCATTTTGTATATATTTTTCAAATAAACTATTGATTGGGAATTTATATACATTTATATCCAACAAATGTCTTCCTAGTGCTCAGACCGCCAGGGTAATGGTTATACAGCTGATCTTTCATTTGATTTGAATAAAGAATTTATACCTGATTACTTTTTAATCAAGAATATTTAAAAGGCTGATGCAAGTTATATCATTTTTGGTGATAATCATCAAATTACCAAACTAGTGTCCAATGTTGAAGGAAAGCAGTAGAAGGCTTGTCCCAGTGAGGGTTGTTTCCAGTTGATCTTGTCAATTTAAAGTAGGATAGTTGGAATGAAACAGTGAAGATTTATATACTTGAAGGTTTGTCTCCAGTATACAATGACAAAGTTATACTTAACGAGCTGTCTGGGTGCAGGCGAAAATGTCCACAAGAGAGAATGTCCACAGGAGAAATTGTCCTTGGAATTGAAAATTGGTATTGATAAATAGGGTTAAATATTGTTTCAAACTTTTGAGATTATAAAAATTATGCAATGATAGATCCGCCATTTTGTTGAGGAACTATTTCCTGTTTATGTTTTTCTGTTTTTGATTCCTTTCAAAAGAATAGTTTTGTTGAAATACTATCTGTAAAAGATATTTACTAAGTTTAATCACAAAACATAGCAATAATAGAAAAATTTGAATATCTTTGAATAGATATTTTACAGTTATATCAATTTAAGGTAAGATTATCATTAATTAAATCAAGTTTTTGAAACTTTTGAGCAACCATTTTTTGATAATTTTTACTTCTTGTTGATAGATAGTATTGTATTGCTACAAATGCAAGGAAAAAATATTTGGAAGTCAGCATAAAGAAAAATACCAAATATGGCACCATTTGATAGTAATTTATAAGACATTTTCTCCATAAATTTACACTAAATACATGTATCCAGTTTTAATATTGTAGTTGGCATTAGTATTCAAAAATATCAAATCAATAGTTATCTATTTAATGTATTCTGAGGCAATATTCATGTAAAAAAACAACATATAAATCATTATTCAATTAGTTTGAATTTTTTTGTATTATATTGAAAAAAAATCTCCAAAAAAATAAATATCTTTCAATTCTGATATTTTGTTAATCTGGTATAATACTCTGGAAAAATTGTATATCCCTGTTCAATGTTTTTCTGCCAAAAAGAAATTTTGTAAATAAACAAGAAAGAAAAAAAAATGGATACGACAGAAAACGTCCACAAATTGGTGCTTTTACCCTAACCCTAACCCAGCCCTTAGCTGTACCTAACCTTTTTCCTTTACCCCTAACCCTCAGAGGAGACCCTCCTAACTACAAATCAGTTGCTGTTTTCTTTTGCCTAACCATTTCTCAATCCAAATTTTTGTCTTGAAATTTCTCATTTGTAGACGTTTTCTGTCGACCCCAAAAAAAATCCACATTTACTTTCGCAGATAAAATACTTTCAATATTTGAACAATCAATAGATAAGGCTTCTGAATGGAATATTCTTAAATCTTTCAATATTTCTCTAATACAGTAAAAGTATTTGAAATCTTTAGAAATTTTTTGATTTATAATAAATTCTTTTAAATTTTCATCTTCATTATCTTCAAAGAATTCTTGTTCCATTTCTAACGAAAGTGATTGATTTATTTTAAAAGTTTACATGTTTCTCATAATTTGCAAACCTGATTTTTCTATTAGAAAGAAAAAGAAAAGACAGAGAGAGTTTTATGCAGTAAAAGATAAATTTTACATTAAAATTTGGTGGATGAAGAGAACTTTTTTAAAACTATCAAATGAATAAATATATGGATTGAGTAATGAATTCAATGGGACTAAGAATGATATTATAACTGCAGACATTTTATTTCTCTTATTTATTGCAAAGAATATTGAAACATAAAGTAAAAAGATTGATAGGCTGATTGCAAAAATCAAGAAACCAAATACAATAAATGAATATATCCAACCTTCACCTTTATCACTTCTTGTATGAATATTAAGACAGGTTGATGATTCTGAAAAACAATCTTTTTAAAAATAGATAAAAACATATATATTGAAATATTTTTGAAAATAAAGAAAGAAAACCTTGAAAAATATTAATAGAATTAAAACAATTGCAAATGTAAGTAAAAAATTGAACAGTTATATCAATTTTGCTTTTGTTTTTATAATATTTTCCTCAAATGGTTTACAAATTGCCTTATACCTCTCCAGTGTTATCAAAAAGATATTTGTTATTGAAAAAATTAAAGAAAATGATACAATACAAGCCAATCCATTCCTCTAGCTCTCTTCCATTTGAAGGTAATCATTTGTTGCATGTAATAAAGTATTTTGTTTGTACTTTGTTGTATTGTAATTGTAGGAATTTCTGCTTCTTCTTCATCCTTTCCAATCATTTACCAATCTGCCAAAGTACTGGTCCAAATAGAACCTTCCAAGTTCGTCCACAAGTAGTTATAAAAAATGTAATTTCGGTAGAAATTAATCAACAAAATGCCAGTATTTCATTTAAAGAATATGTATTGAGTAAATGAGTTTCTAGTTCTAAATTAAACTAATCATTGAGGAAGATCACAGGGAACAGCCTTCAATGGAATAAGCCACTCTCCTGCTGCATGCTAGTTTGGCAATTTGGCAACCTGCTGTTATGAACTATCTACTCTGCTATTGATCTTTGGTTCTATTGCTTGTTCATTGTAATGTTACACTCGTTAAATTGGATTCTGACCATGCAAAGTCATTTAGACAAGGTTAAGAAAGAAAAAGAAAAATATAAAAATGGCTGTTGTACCGCTATTAATACTTTAAAGAAAATAAACTGTCCATCAGAAGTTCCAGGAAATTACAAAAAAAGAATGGCTAGAACAGTGAAATGGTGTGATTGGAAAGATCAATGTAATTCTAAAAGCTGCTAGATATTGGTGTGATTAAAATAAATCGACAATATTAGTATATCTAGGGAACGCCCCCTATTAAAAACACCCACTAACCTATTAAAAAAGTAAATAAAAATTCTTGTTTTTTGTATATATAGAGGAAATAGTGTATATTAATAAACTCAGAAGCCTTTATTTTAGAAGAACAGTTAATGTACTGGCAGAAAGTATTTTGTCTAGTATCTTTCTCAGACAATAGGATTGGTTGAAGCTATACTGTATATAAAATCCATAAGAACATTAATTTGCTTGTTCACAAAATTCTCCTTGAATATGTTGACATGCTTAGACAGTCATATTGATAGTATAACTAAGAGCATAACTGTATATCAAAATATACAGATACATTGATTCTAAGAGGATACGGATTTGGAACAATTGATTCTTGTTTACTTAAAGTAAATAACAACTGACAAGCTGGGGAAATGCATTTCCTTTTATACATTTACCAAAGCTTGGGTTCACATTGGTTGAGGTAGGTATAAAACTCGTTTCTTGTATAGTCAATTGAATGGGCAACAGATTTAAAATTGTTCAGTAAATATTTTCTTAACACTTTGCAACATTTTTGTTATCATTCTTGCATTTTTTAATGGAATTCCTGACTTATTCAAATAAATAACTTTCAAATGAAAAGCATTAAAAAATGTCTCTTTCTCAATTCTTTCAATAAAGTTATGAGTAATGTATAAATATTTTAAATTTTTCAAAGTTTTCATTTCATTAAATGAGATTGTTTGTAGTTTTGAACTTGAAATATCTAGTTTAATTAAATTCAAAAATTTAAATAATTTAAAAACTTCTTTTTAAAAGTTTCTTTCAATGTTTAAAACAGTTATGAAAATTGATGGTATATGAAAGACATCACTTCTGGTTAAATATATTCTTTAAAGCCATAATTAGTTGATATGATCCTATCAAGTATCATTATTAATTGATCATTGTTTATATAATTTAAATTCCATATAACTGTATTACTACTATTTCCAAGTAGGGTTTTATCAATATTTAGGATATTTTGTTCTCTATTTGAACATTAGTTTATATTTTATAGTGTTTTTGTTTTTTTTAAAACAGACCTTTTATTTCAAGGTAACTGCATAACAAGGATTTGGAAATGTTCTTTGATTTTAGATAAATTAATGTCCTTCTATTATTAATTTCAATAAAAAAAACTCTATTTGAAATAATTGCAAGTGAGAAATTTACAAAAAAATTACTCTTTATATATATTGCAGTATTTACGTGTAGAGTTACTATGGTAACAAGTTAAGATTCATTTTCCATTTGAGTAAATTTGAGTATTTCCATTGTCTGTTGTTTTTGTAAATATATTATTATCAAAATTACACTCCAAAAATAAGCCCAAATTTAAAAGCAAGTGAAATTTTCCATTCAAATATATAATTCTATTCTAGATCTTTCTCTCTCTCTCTCTCTTGCCCATAACAAAAGTATTTTGGATGTGGTAGAAAACGGCCATAAATCTATGGTTTCACCCTAACCCTAACCCAGCCCTTGTTTTTGCCTAACCTTTTTGAATACCCCTAACCCTTAGATGGGACCCTCCTAAGAACATATCAACAGTTATCTTATTCCTCCTAACCATTTCCCAGGCTGAAACCTAACTTTCAAATATTTCATTTATGGCCGTTTACGACCAGCCCCAAGTATTTTAAATTATATATTATTCCTGACATTTTGTCTAGCTTTTCATACTTAAAATACCATAAAAATAATTTAATACTTGTCATTACATTTTGTCACATGACACAATTAAACTTAATTTTTGACAGGTGTGGTAAATAATGAAACTCTGTTTTTGTGAAAAAGAAAAAGAGTAGAGAGGATATTTAACTAAAAAGAGACTAATTATTTTATAATTGTTTGGTGATTTTTTAAGAATTTTTAATGTGGATGCAATTTTAACTATAATTGAATAGAATTACATAATTCTATTCTAGTCAAGCAGTTTAGCTATTTGTAATACAATTGATGGATGAATCACTCAACCAAATAGTTTGTTGTCTTGTTAAATAACACTGAAAGGTAAATGAACTTTATGCCTAGGAAATCGCTTTTACCCACGCTAACCTCTAAATCAAGTTATAACAAAGAAGATAAAATTGTTAATCTATCACAAATTTTTCTACATTTTTAAAGCCAATCATGAAAATATTCAGAAAGCAAAACAATTTTATTTTATATTTTTGCAATAAATTATTTATCACTAAGTTTGTATCAAAATTGAACTATCTTTCTCTGTCTGATTTTAGTTTTGACAACTGAATAATGGCTGAGAGAGAAAAATGATGCCTTTTAAATTGCACATTGAAAGTTTAGATAAATAAAGGAATCTTTTGGAAAACTAGTTGTTATAGACTGAAAATGGTAGCATTCTTGATTCTGATTCTTCTCCACCGATTTTCTTCTCATTTCTCTCTCAATTCGAAAAGCTATTGTGAAAATTTAAACTATTTTAAATGTTTACAAACATTCCTTTCCTGTTTCAAGAAATCTTCAATCTGTCTACTTTCTTCTTCATTAAAATAAATGATCTTCAAATGAAGAGACTTTAAAGGCTCATCAATTGTAAAGAAAACCTTTACAAGTTAACTTCAAAAATTTATATTTTACTTTTTTAAATTTTTGAGCATTTCTTGTGTTATGTTTAAATGTTTTCATATTGAATCTGATTGAATGTTTTGTTGTTGTTATTATTGTTATTTTATCAAATGAATAATGAAATGATTTAGAGAAAAGACTGGTGACAACTTACTACATCCATAAAGTTCAATATTAACAGCTCCATAATAACCCGATTTGGGGTAAATTCGAAAATATTTTGTTGTTATTTTATGTGGAAAGTAAATGCGTTTTGTAGTGTTGTATTCACTTGGAGCCGCACCATCAAAAGTCTTTAAATTTCAAAAAGAAAAAAAAAATATTATTTTTTATAAAAGAATACAAACAATATGTCTCACATAAATATTATTCTGGTCATCAGTTTTTATGTAGACTAATGAATTTATATCAAATCCATAACGAATTTGAAATGACCTGGTATAGTAACCACTTACTACATTACTGGGTGAGATCCAGTATGCTCCTAACAAATCCAATGCATACAAACTGTATAGTTGACCTATTTAGAAAAGTGGAAAACTAAGAGTAAAATTTAATGAACTTAGAAAATTATGTTTATTTACCTAAATCAATTTGTAAATAACCATTTTGATAATCAGCAGTGAACCAAGTCTTTGGTGAAATTTTTTCTATTCTTGCATGATGTCCAAGCTTTCCACCATGGGCTTTATACCCAAAAAATAATGAGTTGGGAAATTTATTTTCATCATAGAGTCCTATCAATGTTGTGTTACAATAATCCAAAAGATAAGATTTGGGAATTAAACTACCAAGTAGAAAAAGAATTAGAAATTTTATATTCATACTCAAAAATCCAGTTTTATATATTAAGTATCTGTCCTATTTTGTTAAGTTAGTGTTTATATAGATACAGTATATTGATCACTTTGTAATAAATGATGAAAATTTTTACCCTTTTAAGACATTTATTTCTTTGCAGCAAAAATATATGAATATTCATAACATATTCAACTAAAAAGTTGAATACAAAGAGAACATTATATTTTTAGACACTACCCATATTTATTACTTGACAAACTGGTACAAATAGAAAAACTTTTAATAAATGCATAAATGACAAAAGACAAAACATGTCCTGGTTTTAGCTATCCTTTAATTAATAATACTTTAGTTGTTGTTTGAGTGATAATTGACGGCATTTTGAGCTTTCTTCCCTAACCCTTTGGATAAGAACCCATGATGAAAAAAAAACATTTTACTCATGTCAAATGCAAATACTTGGCACAAAAAGGAAGAGATATTTTAAAGGATTTTTTGAAAAACAATAATTTGATAATTTTTCTTTAATTGATAAGTGGGGTGACTTCTGTCCCTCCTATGGGCGATTTCTATCGCATTCTTTTGAAAATGCTGTTCAGAGATGAGCTACTAAGATATTCCATATCCATAAAGGATTATAGACCGTTGCTTTTACCCCTGATATTTCTTTCCCTTTGGTACCAGTGCCAAAATTTTCCAATTTCAATAGATCTTATTCTTCAGTCCATCATACAGGATTCCCATCACCTTGTTATGGTGTTCACAGGTTGCCTTTCTGAAGGAATTTGTTTTATCACTTCCCTTGAATTTGTTGTCAGTTTTGTCAGGGTGTTAGTAGATCAAGGGCTTTTAGTATTTTGATAATGTTTTTGCAATGTATTTTACATCACCAGAAGCTAGTATTAGGTCAGTATAGACGCATTTTTCCACATCTTCTTTTAGCTTCTCACTTAACTTTTTTTTATCATTTTACTTAGTGTTGCCGATGCCACACTGGGGCTATTTTTGGCTCTGAACGCATGCCTGGTCATTTTGTTTTCCACCAGGTTCTTATGGTTCTTCTTACATGCTGGACACCAATATAGCAGCCCAAAGTACAACTCTTCTCAAGGTTGACCTAAAACATAGCCTGAACGTTACCAACAAACATTACCTCTCATACTCTGCATCTCTTTCAAACTTCTGTAGACTTTCCAGTCTCTTATATGCTTTGTATTTATTGAATCTTAGCATGTCTGTATTCTTTTTTGTTATTTTAACTTTTTGGAAGAGAAAAAAATAAAATGAAGCAGTAAATCAATCATATATAATTTCCAATTACATGTCATTGGATTTTCTTGTACTTATTCCTAAATACTGAATATATTGAATGCTGTATCAACTTTTTTCTTACTCCCATTATCATTTTGCTCTGTGTACGTGTATAATAGCACTATAAAATATTTTATACATTATATTTTTTTTACACTATAAATATAATTTTAATAATTATATTTTCTATAATTGTAGAAAATTTAAATTAAAAGCCTATTCAGCTATAATTCTATAGAAATTATACCTTAAGAATAGTGGTTCTAATCTTTAAATAACAACAAAGTTGCTTGAGATCCAGGGCAGTTCAAATTATACCCACTACTTCCCTAGCTACAGAGGTATTAATAACAGAGTTCCAAATATTTATGAACAGTTGGAGTTGGCCGAAGTCAATAATTTCAGACTCAGCACCAACCTTTAAAAGGCTGTATAAGTTGATCAACGACCATTGCAAGAAACAAGCGAGTGTAAAGCACATTCAGTGGAAATTCAATTCCCCTTACTCTTTTCATAAAATGGGAGTGATTGAAAGAATCATAGGTCTAATTAAACCCATGATTTTCACTACCGAAATAAACAAAAACAGCTATCTAGACTGGAATGTTATATGTCTCACAATCTCAACAATTGAGAACTTAGTGAATAACCATCTGATATCATTTGGAGTCAATGAATTAGGAGAACGGATGACAGTATCGCCAGTGGACTTCTTAAAGCTGAACAAATTACTGCTTAATAATGGAGAATATGACCCAACTATCATCACTCGTGAGCGTGAACTCTTGAACAACAAATGTTGTACTGAGTTGTTTAATGGTATTCATAAAAGAACAAAATGGCACAAAGATCGATACAAACTGGAGCTCTTTCCTGAGACTCTGTTTTATACATGGATCAGAGGTCAACGTACAAATATAAACTGGGAGAAATAATTCGAAAATTGACAGACTGTACATATGAGATTTACACCTGTCACAGTAACATAGAAAGAGACGTGAGAGATATCATTCCTTATCTACTAAATGAGCCTCTTTCCCATGTTCTTCCCCCAGCCAATCTAGTTGATGGGTGCATCGCCTAAATTTGGCAGTGAGCCAAATTCCCTTTACATTATTTTATAATTACCTTACATTATATATATTTTTAAACCTAATGGTATTTCATTACCCTTTATCATTTTCGATATTACTTATTATTACTGCTTTATTTACTAGTATATACCTTAAATCTTTAACGCATATATTGGTAAAGATGGTGAAAATAGCTTTAACCTACACTCATTCATCAACTACATATATATATATATACAGTAGAGGTACCCTATTTTTAGCCACTTTTGTTTTTTTTCCAAAAATGAATATTTTTTTGGCCTAAACAAGATGTTTTAAATAGAAGTTAAAATAAGGACAACTCATCTATCTTTAAGTGAGATTTATAAAATCTTTGTTTATCACAATAGAAATAAGAAAATTATCAATTTATGCAAACATTGACTAAATTGGTTAATTAATTAAAAGTAGTTAGTGATAAATATTCAAGAATAATTTTCACAAATTATCGAATACTGTTACAAAATGACTTTCATTTTTACCATTTGCAACTTCATTATTCTTATTTTAAAAAATATAGAAAAATCAATTTTAACACCTCATTGGTGAAAAGATATATTTTTCTTATCAAGTTTGTATTAAATACAGCTTTTATAATTCTCAAGTAAGGATAGATAATTTGTCTTCATTTTAATTTTTGGTAAAAACATCTTGCTTAGGCGAAAGTTGAAAAAAAATTTAATTTTCAAAAAAAAATGGTGGCCAAAAATAGGGTATCAGTACTGATATATATATATCTTTGAAAATTGAGTTTTTGCCTTGTCTGTCAAGAGTGGAAGGGTCAAAAACTGTGCATATTCGAAATAATAAGGCTC
>CAJFCJ010000053.1:97885-109277 GCA_904063045.1 Dimorphilus gyrociliatus | reverse complement strand
AAAAAGAAATTAAACAGACCAATTCTCCAAGCTTCAAATCAACAGTAAAATTAATCAGAAGTGTTACTTTCAACCATAAAAATTATTAATTCTTTGCATGTTTATATTTCAAATGAATAATTTTATCAAGCCTAAGAAGAAAAAAGCAATTTTAGAAAACATACATTATATTAGTCCATTTTGATGTTGTGTTTGTTTAGACCAAAAAAAATACATTTATTGTACTTCATTAAATTTGTAGGTCCATCATAAATCCCTTGTATTTACTTTACCATATAGAAGCAACAGATGGTCAACAGACATATCCCAGGAAGGACTTACACAGTAAAACATGACCTTCAAGAAAAAATGCAATATCTTGATATATGTCAATTGCATAACCACCACCTATAAAAGGGTAACAACAAGCCACATATCATCAGTTGAAAAAAAATACCATCATAAAAAGAAATCAGCCTCAAGAAACAACAAAACAAAGACAAAAATAACCCAAAAACCTTCTACAGGCTGCATTAGGAAGAAATTTTCAGAACACAATGTGTAAGAAAACCAGAGTGAGTTATACATTTCTATAATTTATATGTTCAAAGAAAAGTACAATAGTGTTTCTTTGAAGTAATTTTTGTTTCTTTGTCAAGTAAAAACCATATCCATTCAAAATTAATTCATTAAACAAAGCCATTTCTTCCTTGTTGAAATGAGACTTATCAGACAAATATGAATTTACTTTATACACTCTACATAACTCAAACATTGTACAAAGAAAAAAATCTGTTCCAAAATTAAAATTACAAACATGTATCCTCTAAAACACAATCATCCAACTAAAATAGAATGCAAGGCAGGATACAATTGCAGAATTGGTCCTCACCTCCCCTTCAAAGTAGTGTAAGTGAAGCTATCTTCTGAAATGACCCTGATGAGTCTTTGCTAAAGGGGAAGACAAAACCATGGTAGGTCAACTATTCTTAGTAACCATCAAAAAATTAAAACATAAACTGAACATTTTTCATCAATCAGTTGTAGATAGTCTTACTTGTACAGAGTGTTCTTACTCTTGCATTCCATACCATTGTGGAATCTCTTGAAACTTTGGTGGAAGTTATTCAACTTTCATCAGAACTTAGATCTTAGTATCTAGTTCAACATTACAATAACCCTAACCCGTAATCGGAGGAATGGTCCTTGTATCACGTCTAATTGACAATTCAGGGTCCCAGTTCTTAAGAGATTAACCTGCCGTCATTCAGAATAGTTATTCTTCAATGTGGAACGCAACCTTCCAAGGGTATCACTCATGGAGAAAGTGAGAGTGCTACTCTAGGGCGTTAAAACCCTAACCCCAAGACCTAACCCTGAAGTTTGAGAATTCTGTTTCTCTTTTTTGATTTAGTCAAAAAAAACCTTTTCCAAACCCTAAATTTTTTGACACTTTTTGTAAGTGGAATACATGCAGTTTTAATGTTGTGGCATGTTGTTATATGTTAAATGATTAAATGAAGATAACTATTTAATTGATTTGGGTTTGAAAATAAACAAACATTCTTTACCTGGATCCAATGAAGGTTCAATTGTTACACCAATTTTTGAAAATGTAGTATCCCCTACTGATTGACGACGATCTGTAAGTTCATCAAAGGTTGCTTTGAAAATGTGACATATCTGATTTGAAGTTACAATACTAATTGTACTGTAAAAAAGAAATGATAAAATTATAAGACATTTATTATATTTTATAACTAACTTGCAATCACTGAGCATGCTACAAAGTTTTTTGCAGTCAGCTTCACCTGTATTAAAAACTGTATGATAAGTAAATCCGCCAAGCTGATCAGGATAACTTTTATAGGTAACTTTAAAGGGGAAGGAGACAGACAAAAACAAAGAAATGTTATTAATATATTTATGTACTTTGCTTTTATTGCATTTAGTTATTTACTTGTGTCTCCAAATTGTGGAGTATCTGAAAAAGAAATTATTTATACTTTTATTTTACAAAAAAATCTAACACTTTTTAATTACCACAAACATCTGGTTTTTCATAATAATCATAACCAATGACTTGAGGTAACTGACTTCCTCCTAATCCTGCATGGTCAGTTGAAAGATAACATTTGTTGTTATCCTGTTTATCAACATAGAAACTCCTAAAGTGGAAAAAATGTGTAGATTTTACTCTCCCTCTCTCTCTTTCTATAAACATACTTGCAAAGTTCAAGATAATAGCATAACTTTTTACAATAGTCTACTCCTCTATCATCTATATTATAAATAACAACATATGTGCTTGTTGCTAACTGTTTATCTTCTTGATGAAAGAAATCGCAAACTGTATATTAATAAAAGATAAGGAGAAATATGAATAAATATAAAAATCATAATTTTTACTTGCACAATCATTATTTCTTATTGTCAAAAGAAATATTGTTATTAATTGAAAAATTAAAATATTCATTATTTTTTTGGAAAATCTAAAGCGTATTTGAGATGTATAAGAAAACATTATGTGGTTATATAGGAAATATTTCTATGAATTATTAATATAAAAGTTCAAAATTTTGTTTAGAAAGATTAATAATCAATCTTTCGATTGAATATGTCTTCATTCAATTTATGAAAAATTCATAGGGCTTCCTCAGTTCATTTTTTGTTCCTTATTTCTAAAATGTCAGAAATATAAAAAACATTCTTTCAACAGGAATACATATGGAATATTAATCAATGAGTGTTTCTTTTCTTTGTTCTCTTGTATTGATTTAAACACAGCAAGTAGAATATATGGTATTTTTGGGTTGAGATAAAAAGCATTCACTTAAGATCAGAAAACACTCTCAAAACATACAGCATTCTTAATTATTAATATTTAATAATAATGAATTGCTTCAGTTAACAAGTTAAACATCAGAATATAGAGAGAAACCATAAAGGAAATGGCAGGAAAAATTGGACACAGTAAATTTTGCAAGACCAACTTTCAATAAACAGTCAAAATTGGTTGTCCCCTTTAAAGTAGTTTGTTTAAAGTTTTATAGAAAATAGTCATCAATTAATTACAGAATATAATTGAGATATCATAGTACATGTGTACAACATTGGTTATATTTAACATGCTTGAACTCTATTATTTTATGCAACTTATACATGTACATCTTAAAAATCTATGCAAGAAAATGCTATAACATTGGCCAAAGAGAGGTTTCATTAGTCAGCTTGAAGGCTCATCTTTAATTACCAATAAAGGTTTGGTCAAGTTATAATTTAATTAACTTGCCTAGGGTGTGGCCTAACCCTAACCCCAAGTCCTAACCTAACTCTGCTATTGAACTCTCATATTGTTACTTGCTTAAGTATTATTATTGCGAATAAACCGTTTTAATTTAAACATTTGTTTAAAGGTTCGAGTAGAACCAGTATTGTTATAACTTTCAAGCGCATAGATTTTGCCAAGCAAGAGCAGTACAATAGTTATAAAATAGAAGGATATTGGGAAATTAAGGGTGATGGCAAGAGTTTTGGGAATGCATGGAAAAAGAGTTTGGGCACATACAAAGATAAAAAAATTATACTTGATTTATCAGTGTCGATTCATTACAACTAACACAACTCAAAAATCCTAACCAAAAACACAAGAAGGAAATAAAGATTTTAATACTTGATATATTCCTATCTATAGACTTAAAGTTTTGCATGCAAGTTCAGTATTTATTCATTAATAAATACAAAGGGATAATATCTACTGTTGCATTATTACCTGACCAGAATGATTTATGAAAAATCATTATACAATTTCAAGAGCCATAAATTTTTATTTTGGAAATATGATACAAAACATGCTCAACACATTGGAGAAAAAATCAACATATCTTATATCTGTCATCAATAACTTATTACTTGCCTTTTCCATTGTTAACAATCAATGGAAGGAAAAGTAAAATATTTACTCAATTGAAAAACTAATTCTAGTCAAATTCTACCATTTTTTACTATACAAAAGATTTTTACCAAAGCTTAGATTTACTTGGTCAAAGGATTTGTACTTTGTTGTATTATAATTGTAGGAATTTCTGCTTCTTCAGAGCAGTACTCGTCCTTTCCAATCATTTATCAATGCACCAAAGTACTCAAACAAATAGAACTTTTCAAGTTCATCCACAAATAGTCTTAATAAATGTAATTTCGGTAGAAATAATTCAACAAAATACCAGTATTTCATTTAAAGAATATCTATTGAGTAAATGAGTTTCTAGTTCTAAACAAATAAGTTTAAACAATCAGTTAACAGTTAAGAACTGAACTGCCAAATTGGTGAAATGTATTTTCTTTTATACATTTCCCAAAGCTTGGGTTCAATTTATCAAAAGATTGCATATGTCACAAAAACATAATCCCTAAACAAAGGCTATATAGTCAGCACATGTTGCCACATAACACATCTGTCCCATTAACATCTGATAATAGTTAAGAAAAACAACTTTGACACATTTCTTTTTAAAGTGCTAAAGTTAACTCTACAAAATAAAAGTCTTTCAAAAGTTCCACCATTATAATTCATACAAAATAGTAGTATTTCTATAGTTGCACCATTCTAATTCCTATAAAATAGAAGTCTTTCTAAGGTACCCTAATATCTAAAGTCTAAGCATTCATATATCATTATATCTTAGTGCACAGGATTACAAAGTTGAAATGTAACAGTCTCATAATGCACATATAACAAAAACAAAAAAAACTATTACATCACTTATGGCTAACATGTGGCAGTGCAAAAACAAGCCTGCCTGTTCCTCATCTGTTTTTGAATAAGATGTAACAAGTTTGATATGCATTTTATCTATATTGTTTGTTAATTCCATAATGGCACCATCTGTTATGGTCAAAGAATCTATTTCCTGCAAAATAAAGGTGTTTCTAAAGTTCTAGAATCTAATTCTACTAATTAAAAGTCTTTCTAAAGCTCCACAATTATAATTTGTATGACATAAAAGTGATTCTATAATTCCCCCATTATAATTGCTACAAAATAAAAGCCTTTCTAAAATTCTATAATATCTAAAGTCTAAATATCACAGAGTGTACGACTTTTAATCAATAATAGACCCAGAAAGCATCCAGAAAGCAAAAACACACCCTTGGTAATATGATACAGATATCATAACTCATACTGTGAAAGTCTACAGAAAGTGAAAAATTAAATATGAATGATTTTGGAACTATAATAAAGAAAGGAGTTAAAAATTTAAATATTAATCCTCGTTTTTTCAAAAAAATTTTTGTATAATCAAAGAAGTTATTTTCAATTGTTCATGACTAGTAACAAATACATTTTAAATATTCAAATTCTCACCTATTCCTTCCTGCTCATTATTAACACACCAAAGTACTGGTCCTAATAGAACCTAAAGTTTGTCCACAAGTATTAGCAAGTAAATGATATTTGTCCAAAGATTTGTATTTTACCAAATAAGATAGGTATTGACTATTCTGAGCCTTTATCTCTAAAATAAACATTTCATTGCAAATTAAATACAACATGTAAAAATTGACAAGATTGTCTGTCTAGAGAGATTTTCTCTTACCAGTTTATATTTTCTTTCAAATAGATTTACAATCTAGATTGAAAGTTTGAAATATGATAAGCTATTTTGAAAGTAAAGGTTATTTGATATGTTACACAACAATAAATGGTGTCTGGTATCTAATCTAGATTTTGGAATGCATCATGCTAATGTTTGTTCCTAACATTCAACTGATTTTATTCTTTGTGTTTTCTAATTGATTTTCTCTCTTTTATAGTTATTTTGTAAGAAATTCGGATTTAAAAATGTTTTGCTATAAACTATACCTAGATCCTAATTCTTGTATTATGTCTGTTTAAAGCTCCTTTGAGCAGTTTTCTCTATCCAACATTTTTGTTAGTATTCCCAGTTACTTTTATGAGTCACATGGTTGCTTTGCAACCAGACTAAATGAATGATTGATTTTTAACATTAAATTTTTTTATTAGTCTCTGCAATAACATTTTGCATGGATTGTTCTACCTACTTAAGTTTGGACAGCTGTTTCAACTATATGTTTCCAAGTATGTCACATACTTCATTTGATGGAATTTTTATTAAAGTATTTTATTAATGATCCACTTATTTTTTCCAACAATCTATAAATTATAGGCTTACTTAAAAACCAATTCAGACTGACAGACCACTTGGTGTTACACTCTCACTAAAAGCTTATATGGTTAAGATTAGTGTTGCTATTAGAAGCAGTTACACTAAAGAAAGGTTTGAGTGTTTTATGGCAGGGTTAGGTTAACTAACCCTAAATACCATGGTCTATTTTCAATCCATGTATGGCTACATCTTTTATAATTTTTATATACAGGGTTAAATTCCCCATTAACAGCCAAATGACCTAAACTAGTTGGCCATAAACCAGATATATATTTGTAGGTTGTTTATATACCAAGTTTACATTTGTGAATCCAGTTGAATACAATCCAACTGAAAAGTAGAAAAAAATCCAAACTATTTTAAGTAAGAAGACTTCAAAATGGCTACTGAGCAATGGAGAAGAATATAAAATAAAGGCAAAATGTTTTTGACCACTTTGTAAAATGTGTAACAAATATTCTTTCAAACATGAACAACTATTACATAGCATTATGTAAAACGTACAATTTTCTTTGATGAGCATCTTTTGATTCTTTCCCAATTCCATTGTGGCTCCGTCTGTTATAGTCAAATTATTCTTATTTAATTGTAATTTGCTGCTTTTAAATGAATCACTAAGCTCAAAATATCTGACAAACAGAGAAAGTTTTAATTTAAGAATTGAAGTACGGAACATAGAAAGATGAACAGAACCAGAATTCTGTAATCCATTAGTGAAGATGATGCCGAATTTTCTGTATTACCACCTGTTTGATTATTTGTTAAATAAATACATAATTTCTAAGTAGAATTCAATTGTTATCTTACAGAATTTTCACAGATACTCTTCATTTTCTTGTACAGTTTCATTAGAAGGTCTACAAGATTCTGGAATGTTATATGTGCAAAAGAACAAATCACATATTTTTTTGATATCAATACAGTTTTGCAGATAACTTTGGCATGCTGGAAAAAAAGAGATATAAACCCTAAATTATTGATTGGCGATATATTCAAGTATATTACTTAAGTAAGAAATCGCCTTAGTAAATAATTCAATGTCTAGGAAATTCCAAATAAGACAACCGTTCATAATAAGATTTCCTCCACACTGCACATGTCCTGTCATAATTATGCAGCATTGTGTTGGCATGAAACCATTTTCCATCATGTTATCAAAGTTATTGCTCATTTTTTCATTGCATTCCCTAACCAAACTTGTACAACTATTCTGTAAATTTCCTGTACTGTTTTCCATTGTCTTAAACTCCATTAAATTTTCAATATTTATCAGTGATGACGATGACAATGATGATGGCAATGCAGCTGGGATGAACAGCAAAACAGAAACTATAAATAAAAATTTTTTTTTCGTTTTAGAAATATAAAAGTTAATTAAGTATTTGTACTTTGTTGTATTGTAATTGTAGGAATTTGTGGTTTGTCACAACTGTAATTGTCCTTTCCAATCATTTACCAACTTGCCAAAGTACTCACACAAATAGAACCTTTAAAGTTTGTCCACAAATAGTCTAACAAAGGCAATTTTGGTAGAAAAGGTAGAATATAAAAACAGTCAAATATACAATCTACATGTTTTCTTGATTGTTGGACTTGTCCTACTAAAATTGTTACATCTTATGCAACTCTCCAACCTTCGAAATTCAACTATTATTTAGAAGAGGAAAACAATAAAAACATGACCATATTTAGAACTTTTCTTTGTCTTCAAATGTTACTTTTGTTTTTGTGAACATTGAAATTTGTGAACTATCAACCCTTAAAAGAGTATATAAACCCTACGAAATTAACAGTTGATAGTTCAGTTTTCTAACTGTCAGCTAGTTGTTTAAACTAGCTTGTTTAGAACTAGAAGCTCATTTTACTCAATACATATTCTTTGGACGAAATACTGGTGTTTTGTTAATCAATTTCTACCGAAATTGCCTTTGTTAGACTATTTGTGGACGAACTTTAAAGGTTCTATTTGGACCAGTACTTTGGCAACTTGGTAAATGATTGGAAAGGACAATTACAGTTGTGACGAACCAGAAATTCCTACAATTACAATACAACAAAGTACACATTTACCAAAGCTTGGGTTCAATTGTTCAAAGGAACACAAAGTTGAAATGTAATGATCTTACAATGAACATACAACAAAGGTATGAAAAACAGTTATATCATATAGGTTATGCATGTGGTACTTCGAAAACAAGCCTTAGTTTTCAGCATCTGTTATTGAATAAGATGTAACAATTTTGACATGCATTTTTTCCTGTTCTTTGTTCCATTGTTTATACCACAGTGGCAACATCTGTTTTGTTCAGAGAATTATACTTTGTGCAAACTAAAAGCCTTTCTAGAATTCAAAGCATCTAATTCCACTAAATAAGGTCTTTCCTAGGTTTGGGTTATTAATTCCATCAAAAAGTGGTTTTTTCTAATATTTCACTATTCTAATTCCTTTAAAATAAGATCTATCCAAAGTCTTTATATTATAATTCTTTATATTATAATTCCAAAGTGCACAGGTTCTGTGACTGTTGTTGAATTGTGTCGATTTTAAATAAATCTTGGATCAATTTCAGGATTCTCATCAGTATATTCCAAACTTGATTGTTGGTATTCTAAACAAGCTGGAACTTGTAAAAAATACAATAGATAAAATAGAATAGGCTTATGAAAAAATTGAAAATGGTGACATCTGCAGTGTACAATATAAATACAATTTCTTGTCTAGACTGGTTGCCAGGTGGATATTGACTGTTATAAGTTGCTTTTAATTTAGAATCTTTTATCTAACTAAATATAGAGAAGTCATAACAATATAGTTTTTGTTAGTGGGAGATTAGAGTTGGATCAGTCTCCTCCTTTGTTAGAATAAGTAGAATACAAATAGTATTGCATTACTCTTATCCAGCTACATGTTAGAATAGATTAAAAAATTCAATTTTGGACACTGAACTCAACCATTTATTGATTGGAAAGTATTTTGAGTGAGTATAACCATAAACTGTGTAGTCAAAGTGAATTTTTGGAAAATGGCTGTCTGTTCCCTATACAATTTAACAATGTATTATATTGTTAATCATTTAGAGGAAGTTAACAAAGAAACCAAGAGGAAAAGCACTTTAATTCCTCCATCAATTGGTAATTATATGTTGTTGAAAAGACTCAAGAAAATACAACTACTATCAATAAGTGAACTATTGTTCTTCTCTTCAAAAAGAATATTTTTGTCAGAAATCCATTTTACAAATGATGACATAACAATTTTGAACAGATTAGCCTTTCTAAATGGTCATTCAATCAGACATTTAAATTTGACTCAAATGGCTAATTTAAATAAAGTACTAAAATATATTAATGGAAAATCTATAAAATCTATTAAATTGGCTTTTTACCGAGATATTGTATTGAAAAATTATACAATGAAATTTCTGCAGAGGTCTAAAAATTTGGAATCTTTAAACTTGAGTTATGGAAAACTTTCAATATTCAACAAATCATTTTTAAAAAAATTTAATTTTAATTTTTGGAGTGAAAATTTAAAATATATCACTTTATCAAGTATTGAACAGATTGATTATCAACATCTTGGAGAGTTTCTTTGTAAATTAAAAAATATTCAAGAATTTACCTTTTTCCCAAAATACAATCCTGGAAATGATATTCAATATGTCTTTGATGGTTTAATGTGTTCTTGTTCATCAATCAAGGTGTTTAGGATTGAAAATTGCTGTTTGACAGGGAAAAGTGGATCTGTTGGGGCAATTTTTTTAAAACTTTGCCAGAATCTAGAGGAGTTAGAAATCATAGATATAGATTTTTGTACTTTGTTGTATTGTAATTGTAGGAATTTCTGGTTCGTCACAACTGTAATCATCCTTTCCAATCTTTTACCAACTTGCCAAACTACTGGTCCAAATAGAACCTTTAAAGTTCATCCACAAATAGTCTAACAAAGGCAATTTCGGTAGAAATTGATTAACAAAACACCAGTATTTCGTCCAAAGAATATGTATTGAGTAAAATGAGCTTCTAGTTCTAAACAAGCTAGTTTAAACAACTAGCTGACAGTTAGAAAACTGAACTATCAACTGTTAATTTCGTAGGGTTTATATACTCTTTTAAGGGTTGATAGTTCACAAATTTCAATGTTCACAAAAACAAAAGTAACATTTGAAGACAAAGAAAAGTTCTAAATATGGTCATGTTTTTATTGTTTTCCTCTTCTAAATAATAGTTGAATTTTGAAGGTTGGAGAGTTGCATAAGATGTAACAATTTTAGTAGGACAAGTCCAACAATCAAGAAAACATGTAGATTGTATATTTGACCGTTTTTATATTCTACCTTAATAATGATATTGAATTGATTGAGTTAGTAAATTTAGCATCAGCATATAAGGAGGAAGTATATCTGATTAATGCATGTTAAAAAGAACAGTATTGTGTATACAATACTGTTGAATAGTGAATATAATCTAAACTTAGAATTTAAGCATAATTGATAATTTATTGAACTAGTTTTAGTTCGAAATCATAAATTTATAGATTAATAAATTGTAATATTAATGCTAGGTTGCAAATAGCAAATATTCTTTATATAATTCAATAGGTTTTATTACTGCATAATGTGTATGCACTGCCCTATGCGAAACTAGGTCACTACTGCTTATCTTTATCAGTGCTATCTGCATAGTACAATACTGGTTCAATACTACTTCTCTATTGTAGAATATAGCTGACGAATGTATGTGTACAAATGTTCATGTTGTTTTTTTTATGTAGAATATACATAACATATTATATTACATTTTTCCTTATATATAGATTTTCTAAAATGGCAAACAACCTTCCACAAAACCAAATTGAAACAATAGAAAATGATGGAAATTTAATAAACCACACTATAGATATTGAACATTTTTTACCACCTTCTTTTGAACAATTTTTCAACTTTAGAACATTTTATAACCATCTTTTAAGATTTAAAAGAGATGACAAAAACCATCCTCCTATATTTGATGGAAATAAATTTGAAAAACTTGCAGTAGACAAAATGATAAAATTCAAAGAATTTTGTGATGAAAAAATGTGGCTTGTTCAACATCACCAACCACATAACTTAAACAAACAACAACTTGGAGAAATAATATCAAGACAATTGAATAGCACTGATCATATTGTAAAGTTTTTCAATACAATCAAAGTTAATAGAATAAATCATCCAAATATTAAT